>JAQZBX010015823.1:0-37129 GCA_029593785.1 Cabassous unicinctus
CTGGGTTTACTTTGGAAAGTACTTCAGCTAAATGCTCAGGTTTGCCATTTCCAAATTCTGTCTTCCATATAACACCAGGAGTAAATCTTGCTAAGATCTTTGCAACTTTAAAACATGGATCACCTTTCCTCCAGTTTCCAATAATAGTTTCATCATTTACTTCCAAGGCATCATAGAAAGTCTCTTTAGTGTCCATATTGCTATCAAAAACAGTTTCTTCAAAGTGATCTAGGCCTTTTCCATTAAGCATTTCACAATTCCTCCAAAAGAATACTCCTTACCCATTTATAAAACCATTCCAACATTTTGGTAATTACAAAAGCACTACCCCACTTCTGGTACCAAATTCTGTATTAGTCAGCCAAAGGGGTGCTAATGTGGAATACCAAAAATGGGTTGGTCTTTATAAAGGATATTTATTTTGGGTAGAAATCCACAGATACAAGGCCATAAACCGTTATGTTTCTTCTCTCACCACAATCCATTGCCACGTGTTAGAGCAAGACAACTGCTGGGACTTGCCAGGGCTCAGGCTTCTGGGGTTCCTCTCTTCTGGGCTGCATTTCTCTCCGGGCTTAGCTCCTTGTTTCCTCCACAAGGTCAGCTGTAGACCATCAGATGAATGGCTTGCTTCTCTTCTCCTGGGGCCTTCTTTCCAACATCAAAACTGCTTCTCAAAAGACTGCTTCTACTCTGTTCTTTGCCTTGCCTTTTATATTCGATTCCCCACCCACCAAGGAGTGGGGCTCAATGCCCAGTCAATGCCCTAATCATAACTTAATCATACCCAGATTAACAGATCAGTTTTAAAGCATGATCCAATTATATTTTTGGAATTCATAATTACATCAAACTGCCCAACGGCCACACTCCCCATCCCCCTGGGGCACATGACACTCCCCTCTCTTGATACTTTAGATGACAATATTCATAGTTACATGCAACAAGAGGTCTTATGGCAATATGACAAGGTAGTGTCACTAGTTTTGGGTGTAGGTTGGGGGGGCATTCAGGAAAGGGTGCATCTGGAGTAGGCTTCTGGGGAGTGTGTGAGTGTTCACCTTCTCATAATGTGTTGTGTCAGGGAGTGGAGACCCACACGATTAGTGGGAAGGAGATGGACCCCCATTTCTGGGAGGACTGATTCACTCAGAAACAGACAGGTGGGTGTCTCTTAGGCGCAAGGGTGGATCCTAATAGGAGAGGATAATCAGCATGTTAAAAGGTATTTTCTACCCTTCTCTTGTTAAAATTTTCATGAGTGAAATTTATTTATTGTAAATGTTTTAGAAACTATATTGAGTTATTAGAAATTTGTCAATGATTTCACTCTCCAATATATGTCTTAGTATACAGCAGCATAAGGCTATTGGCAACAAAAATGACCAAATTTCCTTGTCTAGTACATTGGTTCACTCTGGCACTTCCCTGGAAATGCTTGCAATCAAGTAAATGTCAGAGCTTTCCTTTCATCAAAAAATGATCCTTAAATAAGAAGAAAGGCTAGTTTATGAATCATGTTTCAGCTGTAAATTACTTAATACTGGTAAATCTGAAGGGGTGGCACAGTGTCAAATGCCCTGACCAACAGGTTCTTTTAAACATATTCACTTGGGCTTTATACAGTCCCTGCAACCCCCAGGCTTAATCTTACCACTATTAAATCTTTTCATTGTTTGTTTATGAAAATCAAGCATTAAGCCTCATTCTCAGACATGGCAGTCAACAGTGATGAAGAGCATATTAAGACTTCACTTTGTCCTGAGGGGACAGTGAGCAAGGAATAGAATAGATGGAACACATGACATTTTTGGGGTAATGGAATTTTTCTACATGATCCTGCAAGGATGGATACACACTACGTCAAACTTCATCAAAATTTATAAAAGTGTATGGGCCAAAATGTAAAACAAAATGTAAGTTATTGACCACAGTTAATAAGAATGTTTCAATATCTGTTCATCAATTGTAACAAATGCATCATCTACATGTAAAATGTTATTAATAAGGGAAAGGAAAAAAGGGAAAGGACATTGGGTATACAGGAAACATCTACATTCTCTACATGACTTTTCTATAACCTAAAGCTTCTTTGAAGACAAAATGAGAAAAATAAGACATTAGCTGAATAAATGGAAGCAAATGTCAGTGTACATAGGAGACAAAAGATCTTACAGAGATGAACGACATAAAGTTAAAATTATTTTAATTTTACATTTTTTATTTTTATATTATTTCAAACAAAAAATTGTATTTTATTTGTAATTTTTAAAACCATCATTATTATATCATTTTCCTATTATTGTCTTTGGTTATTTTGTTGGCTTCAATTTTGAAGAACTTTTGGATCACAGACGGGTTACAACTGTTTCAGGGGATGATCATTGTTGTGGGGCTTATGAATGTCTTCAGGTGTGCATAGGGCAAGGTCACAGCAGGTGGAGAGCCACACAATAACCAAAGAAATATAAAATTCTTATCATGGAGAGCTCTGCCACATTCTTTAATGGGGAAGCAAGAATCCCCTGAGTGACTACTGAAGGAAGATGGACCTTCACTCTCATGACTGTACTTATGAAACTTTACTTTTGAAATTGAAACTTAGCATAGTATTATAGGGTGCCAAACTGTTACATTCCAAGAGCCTCCTTGCTGCTCAAAGTGGTCTCGCTCTAAGCCAAAACTCAGATATAAATGCATTACCTTCCCACTAGAGTGGGGCATGACTCCTGAGGATAGCCTCCCTGGTACCAAGGGATTACTACCAACAAGCAACTAACAATGCAACTGGAAACACCCTTGACCAAAAGGGGGAAAGGGTAAAGACAAATGAGTTTATATGGCTAAGAGATTTCAAAGTGGGTCAGGAGGTCATTTCAGAGGTTACGCTAATGAATGTCTCAGCAGGAATTCATTGACTGCCAATGTAAATATTACCTGAAATAGCAGCGGTCCTGAGGGCTCTGGATACATCCAGGCACTATAGGCAGGGCAGACAGCTCAGGAGTTTGTCACCCTGCCAATGGGCCCTATTTTGGAATTTAGACTCCCCAGTGTGACAGAAATGAACTCAGTTGTGTTTTCCCTATATATGGCTCTACTGCCCCTCTATTTGAACCTATAGTTAGTACTAGAGCTTATAGTTGTATATCCAAGAGACTTAAATCTTTGGGCTGTCCATATACCAGTTGGGCCGTAAATCTCAACAGACTTGCAACACCTATTCTCCAGTTCATTGGACTCATCCAGGACAATTAACAAGGAGATGATGCCTGGAAACAAGCATCTCAAGGAACAGAGAAAGTATGCAACTCCAAGCAAGAAAGTCCCATCCATCTGCCCTATGGGATCTACGCCTCCTCTCAATTAGTGGTGGAGTGGACATCACTATCATAGAACCCTCAGGATTTGGGAATGGATGATGGACTAGAGTAGACTTACATTCGTTCTAATGTAGACTTGTTGTGATCCTAGCAATGGAAGAACTTTTAAAATGGATGTGGTGACAGTAGCCACTGGAGGTTCTAAGGGGAGGGAGAGGGAAAAATATGTTTCATTTGAGGGCAATTTTATGGGCTTGGGAATTTCCTGAATGACATTGCAATTATAGATACAGATGATTGTATTTGTTGTAATAATTTGTAAAAATGTGCAAGAGAGAGTGTAAACTACAATGTACACAATAATCATCACTTAGTGGCAATGTTCCAAGATGTGTTCATCAATTGTGGCAACAGCAATGAAGGATGTTGTTGATGTGGGAAAATGTGGGAGTGCTAAGTGGTGGGGCATATGGGAATCCCTTATAATTTTTTGTGTAACATTTATGTAATCTAAGTTTCTTTAAACATGAAAAATAAAAATATCTATTAAAAAAATGTCTTCACTTGGATGCAGTATCTGGCACACTCCCAGCTATCTAAAGGCAGAGGTACTGCTGCCAAATTAGTTGAGGCATCAGGTGATTTGATCCAAGTACACACTTGGTACTTAAAAGAGCCATGCTCTATTTACCACTTTAAGTGAAACCCAGCCTATGAAACTAGTAGGATGACCTTTTAAGTAACCATATTGCTCTCTCTTCCATTATCCTAAATCCTCCACAGTAATACTTGTTGCTCCTTCCTGAAGAAGTTGTGCCTCCCTCAAGACTATGAAGTTGTAGTTTCTCATTTATATCCCCAGGACAAAAATTACCTAAAAATCAATAAAACAGTATTAAGTAGCTTAAGCTGAGGAAATGAGTCATATGCCTGATAGCTCACAGCTGAACTCGAGAAAAAATCAAAGCACCCTAGACTGAGAGAGGAGGCCTGGTGAAAGGCAAGCGCTATGCCTAGTTGTCCACAGCTAAGTGCTGGGAGATGGTAGATTCTGAAGGGGAAGGCAGGGACCTTGCAGTGATTGGCTACCATTTTCATCACATGGCAGGAACTCTGAGAAATCATATCTGCTTATGCCTTGATTCAGACATTTTATAACCTTGGAACTATAAACTTTTACCCCTAATAAATTTCCCATTATAAATGACAACCCATTTCTGGCACTTGCATTGGCAGCCATGTGGCATACAAAGACAATTTCCAAATCATTAAAGTAGTCATGGCAAAAACTCATGGAGAATTTTTGATAATGTAGTTGAGATTCATAAAATATATACTTTTGATGTGACATTTATGTAATCTATAGCTACTTTAAAAATTTTAAAAAAAACACAAAAAGTAAAAATGTTATACATATCAGGCTCATAATCCAGGCAAAATCATTAAGGTATTTATCATTTAAATATTACCTCTCACCTCACTGGATTATTTGAAATGAGAAGGTAGACTTTATCAACTTCTGCTTTCAATGGATTATAATTACATATAGGTCATCCTTTCCATGCTCTCTGAATGGGATGAGAAAATTCCTCATTCCAAAATGGGTGCTAGAACTAAAGTGAAAAATATAGTATAAAATGATTTCCAATTTGGAAGTACCCTTTGAACTTCCAAGTGACCTTGGAAGCCACTTCACTGGATAAGTTATTAAAAAAGCATCAAGTGTTTCCCATCTAGCAACTCCTTCATTGTCCATCCCATCCTCAATTTCTCAATATTTTGTAATATGGAAAAAAATCAATGAACTGATAATATTAAAGTTAGCTAATTTATCTAACCTACTGGGCTGACTTGGCCAAAAATCCTCCTGTTGGTCCTCATGGCCTTGAGATCTACACTGTCAGGCAGCATCACGGTTCACTGGAGATGACCCTTATGCAAGTTTTTTAGTACTATATAGTATTAAATGAATATCCTCAGAGATATATTCAAGAAGTGTGAGAAGCTTTTACTGAATTTCTGCCACCTAAAGATGATATTCCATATACCTTAAAACCTACTAATCTCATATTCTGTAAAAAACATCAGAGAATGACTAACCTCAACCATGGATATAAAGGACATTATCAGTTTGTGGTAAGGGCAGTCCTAGCATGGCTTGCTTCTTTTCCCTGGGACATACAACTATATCCTGTGCTCAGGACCAGGTTTGTCAGCCATGGGGGGATAAAACATTCCCCTAGTAGATATGGGGCTGCAGGTATATTCCTCCCTGCATTGTCCTGAGCATATGTAAACAATCATTGAGGGCAGACTAAATCCAGGACATGGTTTTTGACATTCAGCTTACACCTTGTTATTATATCTGTTCTTTTATCCACTATGGCAGCACAGAAATATGAGATGGTCACTGTGCCTAGAAGATCTCCCTGGACTGGCCACAGATTGAGACCAACTGACTATGGGGAACCAGAACTCACTAGTGAAGCTGAACCTTCCTGTGTCTCTTCTCTTTGTGAGTCTCTATGTGAGCCTGAGGTTAGACCTGTTTTTTCTCAACACAGAACTAGGTTAGTTGTTGCTGAATACCAAATGTTGAAATGAGGTATTTTTCTGAATGCAAAGTATAGAAGCTGAAAGATAGATATTTGAAGAAACCAGGGGAGAGTAAGGGACTCTGTTCAAAGTGGAGGTATTGCAGACTCAGATGTCTACTGCTAAGAGGCACAGCCTGTGGAAGTTAATTACTGGCCCTCTGCTACAAAGCATTTTTACCTGCATCAAACAGGACAATTGACATTATAGAGATATAGACAAGTCCATGTCACTTTTAGTCTGTGTTGCTGGGAGTATGAGAGAGGATTTCCCAGCTGCAGGAGACTTCTCAAAAAAACAAAACCCCATGGAGATCTGTTCATGAACGTGTAAATGTCCTGAGAGTGGTGATAGATACTTAACTCTATGTCTTGCCCTGTCACAGGACATGGATGAGATGGTCCTGTCATGGATGACATTGGAGACCTTCATGAAGCAGGGAACTGCATAGTGGAAGACCCCCTTCCTTTCATTGTCTTATGGTATGTTTGTGGGGGATGCAGTGGAGAAGCTCACACATAATCTCTGTAATGGGGAGGAAAGAGCAGGGAAGGGTTAGCCATCTTCATTCATCCAGTCCCTGGGGGACAGGAATTAGGCAAGGAGAAACTTCCCTGTTGAAGGGCCATGGGGAAGGCAGACTGAATGGGGAAAGGCAGACTGAATGGGGAAAGGCAAAAGAGGGGCAAAGCCCTTCCACTGGGCAATGTAGCCTTGGATGCTCCAACAAGGGATGGATAAAAGAGAAACTGATGGTATTCCTAAGGAAGAGCTCAGCCAATGCTATTGGGGAAAGGGGGAATCTCTAAGATAGGGGAGATGGCTCTGGTAGGAACCATAATAAAACAGAAGTAAGATGGCTCCCAGGAGTGGAAATATGTAGAATCCTGTATTGTTGCCCTCTGTGTCCTTGAATGCTGTCAGAGAAACATGAAGTAATACTGGGAAAGACTTTCCTGTGCCCCAACAAGGGCTGAGGAAGAGAATTCCAATTATGATCCTGATGCTTCAGATAAGTAGGGTGATTCCCTTGCCTGAACCCCAAACATACTGCTTTTAAGAAGAATGGTTAGAGGGGGGACCAAAGTCTCCATTTCCCTGCCAGGGGTATCAGTGGCCCCATGTTTCTGTTTGGGTGGAAGAGGAAGAGTGATATCCAAACTTCCTGGGTCTCTTGGATACAGGTGCCCAAGTGATAATAATTATGTGTGCCTACAAAGGGAAGGGAAAACTTGGGAAACCAGGGGACTTTGGGGTGGCCATGGTGATCCATGGCAGGCAAGTGTGCATGTACTTGTGGGTGGGGCCCATAGGGACATTCTGGGCACCAGTGACCATTTGCATAACAGGTATTGAGATTTGACTGCCATTGGCTGGTAAAACCACCATCACATGAAGTACTACACCTGCTCCTTAGGAGAAATTCAAGACATATCCTTGGGGTTTGTCAACTCCCACCCCCTCCATTAGTGTTGCCAGAGCCTAGCAAGGTTGTTCACAAAAAAACAGTATCATTGCCCAGGTGTGGAAAAGGACATCACTTTATTGGTTTAGGACTCATTCCAGGCAAGAGTGTTAAATACCACTCAGTCACAGTTAAACAGCCCGGAGCTTGGAAACTGATAATTGATAACAATGGATTAAGTGATGAGATGCTGCCCTTGAACCCGGCAGTCAGTGGCAACCCACACAGGTGACTGTTGTGTATGCTTTTCCATTAATGTGTGACTTTAAGTCCAGAACTACCATTTTCATTTGGGTACTAGCCAATCCTACAAACAAATTTGGACAGGTTCAGCAAAGCCCCATCATTAAATGGAAATGGTATATCCAAGACTGAGTTTTCCCTGGCCTCAGGGAGTTAGATGACTACATGACCAAATAGCTGCTTTGCTGGATGGGACTGAATGGCCTGCAGGGGCTGCCCCTGCCACTCTCTTAGCCAAACTGGGCCTGAATATTTGTGTGAGAGGTTGTGGGAGGTGTGGGGTGGGGTGGGGCATGTGGGAATCCCTATGGTTTTTGTGTAACATTTATGTAATCTAGGTGTCTTTTAAAAAAATATTGTTAAAAAAATAAAAATAAAAATAAATAAATAAATAAATAAATAAATTGGGCCTAAGTTTAAAGATGTTCCAGCTGATGGTACGGGTTGTAACACTGACGCATCTACAAAACTCAAAGCTGATTGTGTCTGATGGGCTGTTGCAGCCCTCTATCCTAAGAAAGGCCCCAAATTGATGGAGATTGGAAGTGAGCATTCTGCCCAAAGTGTCAACATTTGTGCAGTGCTGATGGTTGTGCATGTCAGTCCAAGCACAACTTCCTGCTACTTATTTATAGACCCATGGGCCATTGCATATGGGCTATCCATAAGGTCCAGTGACTGGCAAATTAATGATTAGATTATTAGAGGTCTCCTGTAAGGGGTCAGGAGCTTTGACATGAGGTGGAAAGCTGGGAAGACTATCTATTCATTACCTGTGTTGAAACCCAAGGCAAAGGCCATTTGAAACAGAAGATATATGGAATTCCTGTGCTGATCAAGCATGTGCTCAACAACTTGCCATGACTGCCTGCTGGATATATCCCTTAATGGATTCAGAAACCCAACTCAGGGGCAAGACAGGGACAGATCACCCTGAAGGAAGCAGAAGCCAAGATTCAGCACAGTCATGTAACTCCTGCCAATAAGCTCAATGTGGTGAGCTGGACCACATCTGATGGGGCTTAGGACGTATACAAGTACGGGAGCCCAACCCCATAGGATGGCAACTCCATAGTCATGGGTTCTGTTGGAATCTCACTGTCTTAGACACTTGGAAAAGCAATTGGAATTGGAACAGCAATTCCTGTGCATCTAATGGATGTCAGGCCACCATTGCAACCTTGGAGAAACAACTGTGCCCTGTGCTCTGATAACCAACCACACTCCATTCAGATAAACATACATCATTTACAGTACCAATGACCCAGCACTGGGCACACTCCCATGGTATTAGTTAGATCTTGCATTCCTCCTGTCAACCACAAGTAAATGGAGGCATAGAATGCTTGCATGGAAGACTCAAACAACTAGGTAAAGGTATCAGGGAGTAAAACTTACCAGGTAGTACCCTGTGAAACGTTAATTGGACTTTAAACAATGTACTCTAGCAGAAGTAAAACATGTTTTTGTAGTATATTTTGGGAAATACTGAGCTTTGAGTGGTTGGAGGAACATATAGTTGTCTGATTAGGCTAAACCTGAAGAATACCAATCTTAGTTTACCAAACTATTCTATTTCTTTTTTCCCACTGTAGCACAATCCATAGGGGTGGTTTATGATCCAGTTTACAGAAGTATTACTGCACAGGCCCCCTATTCCAATCTGGAGGTGATGTTTGCCTCCGGTGCCTCCCTACAGTGGGACTCCATGGGAATGGGAGAAAGGGAGTTAAAACTGTAAGGTTCTAGAGTACCCTCTTCTTATTCCTGAGACTCCTAAATTTTCAGTACATGTGAGAGACTTTATAGGCTGTGTTCAGGATATGACTTCTTTCCCTGGGAAGGATGATCACAATGAAAAGTTGTTTTGAATGATATGGGCCACAGAATCCCATAGAAGTTGAGGCCTTGGGTTTGGATAGACAACCTGGGTGACCATAGTTGGGTGTTTTAATTTGCCACAGGGCCGCCAATGTAAAGTACCAGAAATGAGTTGACTTTGGAAAAGAATATTTATTTGGGGTAAAAGCTTACAGTTCCAAGGTCATCAAATGCCGGATCAAGGCACTATCAGAGATGCTTTCTGATCAAAGTCAGCTGCTGGAGATTCTTGCATGCTATCACATGGTGAAGCAAGATGGTGGGCAATCTCTGCCAAGGTCTTTTCCTTCCCTTCCACAATCTACTGTTTCCTGGATCTCAGCTCTGGGCAACTGGAAATAGGGTGTGTCTCGTTCCAGGCCTCCTCTCTCAATCTCTTGTGGATTTCATGCCTTTCTGCAACTGCAGGTGAACCTGGTTTCCTCTCTCACAAGGCAGAGTAGAAAATGGCAGAACTCCCTTTTCCTGTGTGTCTTCCTCTCTGTGTCTCCATTTATATCCAACCCAGCAAGAGGGTAGGGACACAAGCTGGCTCATGTCTCACTCTAATAGTCCAATCCAAAGAATATCACACAGAAAGGGATGGATTAGTTTAAAAACATTATGTTTTTCTTTTGGGGATTCATTAAAGAATTCCAAACACTATTTACCATACTTGTTTTATAAAAGAATGTTTGCTATGCTTTACAGTCCCATGTTCCATGTTTTAGCTTTCTTTCCAGTGATATAACATTGTTAGAATTTCCCTTTCAACCATTTTCATATCCATACGTTAGTGTTACTACTCACAAAACCTATCATGTGCTTTCAACATTTCTATTCATTTATAAACAACATTTTTATCAATTCTGCAAAGATTAAACCTCAGGTTTCATTCTCTAACCACATTCTATTTTGTGGGTTCATTGGTGATGTCCCCTCTCTCATTTCTGATTTTATTTATTTTCATCTTCTCTCTTTTTTTTTTTTTTTTGTTTTTTTTTCCTTGAAGATTTGTCAATTTTATAAATCTCTAAAAACCAGCTTTTTAAATATTTTTCTATTTTTAAATTCTCAATTCATCAAATTTGTTTTATTCTTTGTTATTTCTTTCCTTCTGCTTGCTTTGTGATTAGTTTCCACCTCTTTTTATCATTACTCTAGAAATATATTTAAGTCTTTGATTTTAGTTTTTTTTTTCTTTTATAATGTAGGCATTTAAAGCTATAAAGTTCCTTCTCAGCACTGCCTTCACTGCATCCCATAAGTTTTGATATGTTGTGCTCTAATTTTCATTCACATCAAGAATTTCTTGGTTTGTCTTGCAATTTCTTCTTTGACCCACTGATTATTTGAGTATGTTGTCTTCATACATTTGTTAATATTACAGTTCTCGGCACATTACTGATTTCCAGCTTCATTCCTTTGCTCAGAGAAAGTGATTTGCATGTTTTCAATATTTCTGAATTCATTGAGAGTTTTTCTATGCTATTACCTGTAGTTTATCTTGGAGAATATTCCATGAGTGCTTGAGAAGAATGTATAGTTTGCTGTTTTTGTGTGCAATATTCTGTATGTGTTCATTGGATCTAGTTACTTTAACATATTATTCAAGATCACTGTTTTTTTTATTGATCCTCTTTTGAGATGTTCTGTTTATTGCTGAGGTTTTTAAATTAAAGGCCCCCACTATGATTGTAGAGGTGTCTATTTCTCCCCTCAGTTTTGGTAGTGTTTGCATCATGTATTTTGAGGCACCCTATTTAGATGCATAAATATTTATGATTCTTCTTTCTTCTTGATAGATTCTCTCATTTGTTAATATGTAGTGTCCTTCTTTGTCACTTATAAGAATTTTGCATTTAAAGCCTATTTTGTCTGCTATTAATATAGCTTCTCCAACTCTTTTTGATTACTGTTTGTGTGGAAAATAATTTTCCAATGTTTCACTTGCAATGCATTTGTGTCCTTGTTTGTAAGGCAAGTTCCTTGTACCTAACATATAGATGAGTCATGCTTTTTTTCATCCATTCTGCAAATCTGTGTCTCTTATTTGGGGAGTTTAACCCATTAACATTCAATGTTAATACTGTAAATGCAGTACATAAATTAACCATTTTTTCTTTAGGCTTTCATATGTCATATATTATTTTTATTCTCTTTTTAAATTTTAGCTACCTTTACTAATAATATTCCTTTCTACAGTCTCCTTCAACCTCCCCTCTCCTGTCTTTTCCTTACAACTTGCAGAAATCCCTTTAGTATTTCTTGAAGGACACAACTCTTGTTGACAAAATCTATCAATTTCTGTTTATCTGTGTATATTTTAATCTTGTCCATATTTTTGAAGGAAAATTTGCTAGGTACAGAATTCATGCCTGGCAGTTTTTGTCTTTGAGCACCTTAACTATGTCATACCATTGCATTCTCACCTCAATGATTTCAGATGAAAAGTCACCACTTAATCATATCAAGCAAACCTTATATGTAATGTATCTCTTTCCTCTTGTTGCTTTCCATATTCTCTCTTTATCTTTGGTGTTTGACCATTTGATTATTCTGTGAATTGGAATAAATCTGTTAGGATTTATTCTGTTTGGAGTATGTTGCTCTTCCTAGACATGTATCCATTTCCATCATAAGAATTAAGAAATAGACAGCCATTATTTTTGGCCCCAAAACTGGGACTTTGGTGATAACCAGAGATGTAGATAGAGAAAAAAAAACAAAAAACTTTAACATGAGAGTTAAGCAGAACTTACATTTATTATGTCTGCAGAGGTAGGAGCCAAGGTCAGTCTAAAGTAACTCAGACCTGACTCTCTCTACTTAAATACTTAAGTTTCTACTTGGCATTTGCTGTGATTATGCATTAGCTTTTATGCATATGGATAAAAACATATAGCTGGTTATATAATTGTATAATTGGTATGTTCAGGAAATCATGCTTGCACATACATTGCATGATAAAAAAGGTGTGGATAACTCCACCACAAGGTGGGAATTTTAATATTGTAATTAAGCAAGTTGAAGTGAGGACAGCCAGGGGCTTCTTCTGTGCAAGTTTAGCCAAATGGTTGAAGCTGGTTTTTATACTTCATTGTTTCAACAGTGTATTCTTGACCATAAGAAACAGAATCTAGCACCAAAGGAGGGTTGCATCTCATTACCTTCTAATTTACATATAATTATTTCTTTTGTATCCAAGTAACAGGGAACAAACAAGTTACTTTCAGGCATTCGTTCACTCTACATCCATCAATTCCCTCCTTCTAGTTTTTGGTGATATTCTTATTGAAGAAGAAAGGGACAAATCTCAGATACTTCCTGCTTACACTATGGGCATTGGTTTCTTAGGAAAGTATAGTAAGAGGGTAGTCTGAGCAGGAAAAGCCAGTCTCTTAGAGTATGCAATTGCTTTTGGATAAAGTGTTGCATACATGATATGAGTATGGGTGTAACTCCCAAAAGAATGAAGATAATAATTAATAAATGGGAACAACCACTTGGTGAATCATCCTGAAAGACATTGCAATGACAGATAAAGGCCATTTTATATCATCACATAACATGCGGAACTGTGTGGAGAGAGTGTAGTCTACAATGTGAACTATGGTCCATGCTTAATGGCAAAGCCCCAGCATTTGTTTATCAATTGCAATGAATGTGCCACACTAATGAGGGATGTTTATGTGGGATGTTGTGTAAGGGTTGGGAAGTGGGGCATATGGGAATCCCTAAATTTTTGTGTAACATTTATGTAATTTAGTATCTTTTAAAAAATTAAAAATTGAAAAAAATATAGAGATTCCCATATGTCCTGCTCCCCACACCTCCCACACACTCTAACATAAACAACATTCTTCATTAGTGTGGCACATTCATTGCAATTGATAAATGCATCCTGGGGTATTGCCATTGAGTATGGACCACAGTTCACATTGTAGTTTACACTCTAATCTACACAATTCTGCAGGCTATAGGAAGATATATAATGGCATATATCTGTCATTGCAATGAAATTTTGGATGATTCCCAAATACCAAATTAGCCCCCATATTATACTTGTCTTTCCCTCTCCCTGCCCCCAGAGCTTCCAGTGGCCACTGCATCCATATCAATGCTGTGAGTTCTTCCACTGCTAGAATAACAAGTCTACTGTAGAATACCAGTAAGTCCACTCTTACAGGAATCCATCCTGCAAAGTCTTGTGGGGGTCTGTGTGGCAGAGCCTGTGTTGGTGCAATGAAATTATTCTGAACATGGAAGTTGAGAGAGTTCAGTGGGAGAGCAGTTGAAGAAGCTATTCTCTTGAGCTGATCCCCAGCAAGTATTTTATTAAGGATTTTTTCGCTGACAATGTCAGGGTGCATGTGCAGGGAGATCAGGAAGGTATGGAGGCTTGTGAGGGGTGTAAATAATCTCATAAGAATTCCAGGCTGGTAATGGAGAAGCAGAATTACAGACCTCCCACAGACCACTCCCCCCTGGCCATTTGACCCCAAGCTATACTCAGTTTCCCTGCCTATTGATGTACTGTATAAAGCCATATCCACCACCCTCTGGAGGTGGACTGAAGTCTCTCTTCAGACCCCCACCATGCCAGCAGGGGAGATGAAGTCTATTCTTCAGACCCCTTCCATTGGGAGAGCTTCCTAATAAACTTCCTGCCTGCAATCGTCAGTCCCTGCATCCCAGTGAGCGCCGTTTTTCTCTAAGATTTGGTGCCAAAAAACCTGGGTCTGGGATCACTGGGACTGACTGATTGGTGATGAATCTCCATCCTGCCCCTGCCAAGAGAACCTATCTAACACCAGACACCGAATCATAGGTGGGTGAGCCAAGGATTTCTCCACCAGTGCATCCTGCTCTCGATCTCTTTTCCTGTTGTCCAGGACAACCTGCTGAGAAACTCCTAGCACTAAGCCAGTGATCCCCACTGTCCCTAAGGGCCACAGCAGGTGGTATGTCTGAGTCCTCCTGGGAACAAATCCATTGGCTCCGGAGATGTCCATCTCCAAGTATGGTCTCCTGTTTCCTTCAGTGATTTCCAACTGATTAGGGGATGCCTGTGTCACTCAGAATCTACACTGTTCTTTCCTTTTAAGAGATCCTTAGTCTCACCTATGCCAACTAAAATGGGGGATTCAATTTCAACACCCCCCAACAAAGAACCCCATGCCTCTGGGATGTCTCCTTCATAACCTTAAAACTCTGAACCTGGAAGGAGACATCAGACCTAAAAAGCTCATTTTCTATTCAACCTTTGCGTGGCCACAATACAAATTGGACAATGAAAGTCAATGGCCAGAGAACGGCACTTTCAATTTCCAAATTCTCTGAGACTTAGAGAATTTCATCCAGTGCACCAGCAAGTGGTCAGAAATTCCTTATGATTTTCCTTCATAATTATCCCTCCCTTTGCCAATCCTGTTCCTCTTATCAGATCCTTCTTTTACACCAAAAACTCTCTCAGAAACTTACCTTTTCCTCCTCTGCCACACCCCCTACAACCTCTGCAAATCTAGATTTTGATCTGGCAGACCAGGCTTCTCCTGCACCTCCTCATGCAGGCTCCAGGGCCAGTGTTCACCTCCCCTCCCCACCCCTCCATACCTTCTGCACACAGAAAACCCTCCTTCCAACTTTGATCCCTCAGATCACACCCCTCCTCCACTGCTGTATGCCTCATCAGTGCCACCTGAACTTGCTTCTTCCTCCTCCCCTTCCCCCATACCTCTCCCTGGGCCCACTCCCTTCTCCCCACCCATCACCCACTCTGGAACCCAAATCCCCACCCTCCAGACTCCTTCCCCAGCTCCTGTCCTCTCTCTCCTGAAAGTGGTCCAGGCAGAAAGCATAATGCATGTTCATGTCCTTTTCTCTCTCTCTGATCTCTCCCAAATCAAACATGATCTCAGATCCTATTCCTCTGATCCTTCTCATCTTATAAAAAATTTCAACACCCAGCTGTGCCTAATAATCTTACTTAACAAACCTATAATTGCTCACCGCTTAGAAGTAAGCTTTTAGCTACTCCTAAGTCTGTCTGTCTAAGTGTACTCCTAAAAAGCAATGATCCAAAATATGTGTTAAATGCCTGTCTATCTAAACTGCTGAATTAAAGCATAACTGCATTTATAATGCTCACATATTCCTAACAGTTGCTGATTGCTAGTAAAAGGAGTTAAATCTTAAAAGCAGTAAAATCAAAGATATAAAATAATGAAAAGCCTAAAAATAGCCATACTAAAGGAGTAAGAATTATGAGTCAAGTTAATAAACTTTGTTTCTGTTAGTGTGTCTTAATTCTTTCTGCATTTGTCTGTTTGTTCAGTGTATATATTAATACCTCCAGATGGTAATATTAAATTGATAAATGGAAATTCTTAAAAGATCCCTATTCAAATGGCCAAAAATCAAATAAATGCTTATATTAAAGTATGAATGCTAATAAGGTAAATTTGCATTGTGTATATTAAATCTTTAAGCAATGAAAATTGTACATCTTAACTAATGAAATTACTGCAAATCTCTTCATAAAAAATAGTTCTTGTCTAAATTGAAATGAATAATTTATTTTTCCTCACAGAATGAAATGAAAGATGTGAAATTTAAAAGGATATTGAAAGAAGTAAAAAGTTTGTAGGAGTGCTGACTGAAATTTGATAAGTTTGTTCAAGAAAGTGTGTTTAGTCCTAAGATAAGATGGCTGGTTTTCATAAATTCAGAATGGAAGTATGTAGGACAAAACTTGAATGCAAATGGCAAGCTGTAGAAGGTATTGTGGTAGCAATATATATTATAGGTTGGATGGAAAGTGTTTAAAAGTGTCATAAAATTAAAAGAAATTCTTTAATGCTCTGTTAATCAAAATTGTACCAGTAAAATGTTAATGCATACAGTTCCTGAAAATCTAAAAATGTTTCAGCATAATATTAAAGTATAGTGTTGTTAATCATGGTTTTAATTATTTTTTAAAAATGGTATGTGTCACAGAAACAACCTCTACACCTAGAAATCAAGAGGCAGATACCTTAGCTCGTGTTCATCTGATTTGACCCACCTCCACTAAAGAAGCATCTCTATGGCTGCATAAAAAGAGTGGCCATTGAAGGCATAACAGTAGATTATCATAGATTAAAGTAACACCACTGCTGTGTGCTGCAATCCCAAATATTGCAAGTTTGTTGCAAAAATTATTATCCAGTTATGTCATTATCAGTTTGCTATAAAACCTCCTCAGGCTTTCTTTAGTATCTCCTTAGGCAATCCAGCGTGCATTCATCTTCATGTAAGAAGGCCAATGGTGGATTTTGCAGTGCTTCCCCAAGGCTGTGTGCATAGCCAAACCGTCTGTCCTGGCCTGGTTGCAAAGATTCTGGCTGTGTGGATAAACCTGTGGCTGTAGCCCTATTGATGATATTATGTTAACCAGTGTAGCAGTTTGGCAGTTTGTTATAGTTATGAATTCCAAAAATAGATATTAGATTATGCTTGTAAACTGGTCTGTTCATCTAGACATGATTAAGTTGTGATTAGGGATTTGATTGGGCCATGTCAGTAGGGTGTTGAGCCCCGCCCCTTGGTGGGTGGCGTCTCAAAGATAAAAGACCTGGCAAAGGACAGAGTTGGGGTGGTTTGAGTTGGAGTTCTGATGAGGAGTCTTGAGCTGGATCCCTGGGAAGAAGGCAAACAGAGGAGCTTGTTTGTGAGGAAGGAGAGAAGGCCCTGGGAAAAGAGATGAACTGTTCACCTGACATTCACAGCTGGCCTTGTGGAGAGAGGCAAAGCCCAGAGAGCCTCATAGTCTACAGCTGACCTTGTGGATGAAATAGAGGAGCTGAGCCCAGAGAAAAATGGAGTCCTGGGAAGAGAGGAATCCAAGAAGCCTGAACCCTGGCAAATGTCGGCAGCTGTTTTGCTCCAACATGTGGCAATATACTTTGGTGAAGGAAGAAACTTATGCTTTATGGCCTGATAATTGTAAGCTTCTACCCCAAATAAATACCCTTTATAAAAACCAACCAATTTCTGGTATTTTGCATCAGCACCCCTTTGGCTAACTAATATAACCAACAATCCTTTTTTCCAGAATTAAAAGAAGCATCAGAGACAATAGTATCTTTTACTAAGAGCCTGAGATGGGCAAACAATTGGGACAAGTAACAAAGTCCTGGCTGTCTATCAAATTCTTAAATATTATTTAGTTAAGTAAAATAAAAACTGTACCCTCTGCTGTAATTGATAAAGTACAATATTTTGAGTAAATAATCTTATTCCTTCTCCTCAGACCCCTGGAGGTGATAACCTCACAGCCCACCCTAAGTTTCATGATTAATTCCTATCCTTAACACAATTATAACTCTCATTCTCCTCATATGAGCAGGTCTATACATCTTTTGCTCAATAACTCAGTTTATCCAAACAGCCATCCAAGATGTCACCATGATCATGTACATGATCTTCTCCTGCTGCGAAAATCCAGTGTCAGCCACTGAGCCAGAGGCCACAATATCTCAATACTGAAAGGGGAACAGTAACTGAATCCAACAACACCCCATATCAGCAGAAAGCAGCCAGATGATAGATGCCCACCTTCTCACTCTCCCTCTCCACCCAACCATATCAAAAAGAATTGAGAATGTTAGCCCCATTTAGCAAAATAACTCCCTGTGATCCTCATTGGTGTTGGCAGGTCTCCCCTGCCCTGATACCATATGACCCCAAACCTTCACCCCTGTCCCTAATCCAACAGGAAACTTGTTGTTTTTATGTTAACAAAACTGCAGGTAGAAGAAAATCTTAAAACTTCAAAAGAAAACAAATCATTCAGCGGGCCCAAGACAACAGTTATGACATCAATCCTGGTTACCCTCATTTCTTTGTTACTTTTTCTCACCCCTAAAATCAATCGTTTTACCCATTATAACACCACACTGTTATTATTGTTGCTGGTATTTTGTGATCCTTCTCTCTTACATCTTCTCATCTGATTCATATGCCAAAGTGTACAATTAACAACTCAGGAATATGTGAACATCATCTTGATACATGAACGCCAATATCAACCTCATCAGGACCAGAAATGTGACCCCACTGGACAGAACAGAAGGAATGCTTTGCCACCCCATAACAGCAGGAAGTAGCCAGACTGAGTTGATGTCCCAAGTCTCCTCACCTTTCCGTTCTGCCCAGTATTCCCATTACTTAGGTCCTTCATCATATATATATAAGCAAAGAGTTAGGAATGTTAGAGTTTCCCCCTTATGAGATTTGCAATGATTGACAGGTTATAGGGACATGAATCAATGCCCCTGTGGCATAGGTTGAGAAAAGGCAGCCTCCAGCCATAACCCACCTAATCAATTGAGCAAGCCATAACCTATGGGCAGCACATCCTCTCCCAAGAATAAGGAAAATGGAACAGATAAGGGTCATCACTCCCTCCCCAACCCCTTCTACAGTCCAAGACCTCCCACAGGCCACACACCCCCTGGCCATTTGGACCCAGGCTATACTCAGTTTCCTCGGCTATTGATGTACTGTATAAAGCCATATCCACCACCCTCTGGAGGTGGGCTGAAGTCTCTCTTCAGACCCCCACCATGCCAGCAGGGGAGCTGAAGTCTATTATTCTGATGCCCTCCATTGGGAGAGCTTCCCAATAAGCTTCCTGCCTGCAATCATCAGTCCCTGCATCCCAGTGAGCACCATTTTTCTCTAACACTATAAATTATAATCTACAACCATAAAACTCTTAGGGGAAAATATAGGGAAACATCTTCAAGTCCAGGTGGCATGAGGTGTATTTTTAAACCTTACACTGAAAGTGTGAGCAATGAAAAATAAAACATAGATAAATAAGACCTACTTGTTGCAGTTGGGCAGTTTGATGTAATTATGAATTCCAAAAATATAATTGGATCATGTTTGTAAACTGATCTGTTAATCTGGGCATGATTAAGTTATGATTATGGCGTTGACTGGCCATATCAGTAGGGTGTTGAGCCCCACCCCTTGGTGGGTGGGAAATCAAATATAAAAGGCAAGGCAAAGGACAGACGCAGCAGTTTTTGAGAAGCAGTTTTGATGTTGGAGAAAAGGCCCCAGAAGAAGAGAAGTGAGCTGTTCACCTGATAGTCTACAGCTGATCTTGTGGAGGAACCAGAAGAGCTAAGCCCAGAGAGAAACACAGCCCTGGGAAGAGAGGAAAACAAGAAGCCTGAACCCTGGCAAACGCGGCCACTGTCTTGCTTCAACACGTGGCAATGAACTTTGGTGAGAAGAAACTTATGGCTTTATGGCCTGGTATCTGTGGACTTCTACCCCAAATAAATACCCTTTATAAAGACCAACCCATTTTTAGTATTTCACATTTACACCCCTTTTGGCTGACTAATATACTACTTAAAATTAAACACTTTTGTGATTCAAAGGATCTCATCAAGTAGGTGAAAAGGCAGCCCATTTCATGGGAGAAAATATTTGGAAACCACATATCTGATAAGGATTTGATATTCTATATAATGAGATCATACCACTCAACAATGAAAGAGCAAGCAATCCAATTAAAAATTGGGCAAAAGACTTAAACAGGCATTTCTCTAATGAGGAAACACATATGGCCTAAAAGCCCAAGAAAACATATTCAATATCACTAGGTATTAGGGAAATGCAAATCAAAACAACAATGAGATATCATCTCATACCTCATAGAATGGCCATTGTTAAAAATAGAAATGGAAGACAATAAGTGCTAGAGAGGATGTGGAGAAATAGTAACACTCCTTAACTGTTGGTGGGAATGTAAAATGGTGCAGCCTCTGTGGAAGACACTTTGGTGGTTCCTCCAGAAACTAAATATAAAACTTCCATATGATCCAGCAATTCTTTTACTAGGAATATGTCCAGAAGCACTGAAAACTGTGACATGACCAGACTTTTTCACACCGATGTTCATAGTGATGCTATACACAATTGTCAAAAGATGGAAACAACCCAAATGTCAATCAACTAATGAATGGATAAACAAAATGTTGTATATACATATATATATATGATGGACTACTGTGCTGCTGTTAGAAGAAATTAAATTGGGACACATGATAATATGGATGAATCTTGAAGACATTATGTTAAGTGAAATAAGCCAGACACAGACAAATATTGCATGTTCTCACTAATATGAGCTAAATAGGAAGGATAAACACCTGGAATTAAAACCTAGAGTAAAGTTATTAAGAGATAGGAGGAAGGCTGAGAAGGTGTACTGGTGGTTTATGTATGTGGAAGTTTTAATTGACTGTAAAAGTGTGGAAATGGATAGTTGATGGCAACTCATTATAGTGCATAGAACTAATACAGCTGGTCTATAAACGAGATTGTGGCTGAAAAGTGTAAATGTCAATTGAAAAAAAGCTAGGGAATAATCTAAGGACTGAATACCAGTGAACCCAGAGGTTGATGAGAATTCTGCTCAATAGTACAAATACAAGAATATACTTTTATGAACTAGAACAAATGTACATCACTATTGCAAAAGGGTAAGAATGTGTAGAATCATGGGAAAAATACAATTAACATAACCTATGGGCTATAGTTAACAGCAATACTGTAATATTCTTGCCTCAGTGCCAAAGATGTTCTGGTTAATAATAGAGGAGTATGGAAAAAATGTAACAAATATATATTCTAGATCATAGTTAGTGGTAATAATCTTATGATATTATCTCATAATCTCTAATAAATGTTCTACAACAATGTAGAATGTTGGTGGATGGGTATTATATTGGAAGTCCATACATGTTCATGATTGTTTTGTAAGTTCCCAACCTTCTAATAAAAATATATCTTAAAAAATCCTTGTCAGATGACTTGGGAACATATCCCTGGACCTAGCTTTTGACAGATTTTAGCAAGTGGTATATACTTTTCATGCTGTTCTGGCATCTTCTGATGACAGTGTCATTCCATGCATGCTAGTGCAGGTCAGTATGGTGTCTGAATCCCATGGACCATCCTCTCATGGTACCAGATGGCAATAGGTCATACATTTGTTTGATCTGGAGTAAAGGACAATGATTTTCCCTAAGAACGAGTCTATTTTTGGTTATGTTCCCTGTCATCAGCAGTCTGGTGAGCATAAAAAATCTTATATAGAAACAGAATTTATTTTTATCCACATATCTCAACCCTTCTTATGGGTTTATTTTATATGACAGCCTAAGGCTTGCCAGTGGCCTTAATAAATAGAAAGGTAAAGACACAGATTATGAGTCAGTGAAAACATAGCTGAGTAGCCCTTTAAATTTTCCTTAATTGCAGCAATTCACATCAGCCCTTAGAGGTGAAGACTAGCAGAAGTACACATAGAGAATACATGAATATCAATAATACAATTAGTGGTGGAGGGCATACAAGAGAGATTTGTAGGGGCCTGAAAAGACCTTTTCTTAGTTGAGTTTGGGCTAGTGTCCCAGTGTTGGTGGCCTCAGACCCACAAAAAGAAAACATCGTTTGTTCTCTCCTCATCTTGCTGGTTAGGAGTTGTATTACTGTCATCTGTGCATGAGTATCTAAAAGGCCTAAAAAGTGCAATCCCACCCCATGACTACACTTGGCCATTGAACACCAACCTTACCACACAGCATTTATTTCCCCTAGAGGCAATGTGTCTTCAGTGGAGAGATCTCTTTAAATATCCTGTGAGACCCTTAAACCCATCCTAATATTCAAAGGGAGTGCTGGAGGGACCAGTCCCCATGTCAGTGACAGAGGACACCATGGTGTGTCCCCAGTGGTGCAACCTGTTTTTATGGGATGGAGCTTAGACGGAGCAGAGAGTATGGCAGAGCAACCATTTTCCAGACAAAACTCCCAGGGTGGAAAATGGCCAGGTGCCCCAGAGCTCAGACTTCCCTATAAGGAGAAGCAACACCTGGAAATCTATGGCCAGGTGACCAAATCATTTGTCCTGCTGGCTATGACATTGCTGTTCAGCTGGAAGCAGTTTAATTATGGTGGTGATGAGGGTGGGGGGAAAGGGGAATGTTTTGCCTTGGAAAGCCGCATTGCATCACTTAGACACGCAAAGCCAAGAGGCTACACCATAGCACCACCATGGAGGAAAGGGCTCCAAGGACTGCATGGATTTCTGGCCACCTGACAACACACTGACAGGGGCATATTTTCTTCTACAGGGAACTCTGATGTGGATGCTCCTCAGGTTTGTGGGTTTGTGTAGTAAGGGGCTTCTTCAATCTGGCACAACTTTTGGGGTGGACAACTGCTGCTATCTTTAAAGCAACAACCATTTCTGTCTTGATGGTGATCACTCTCAGGGCACTGTTATGGATGTGGATATTGTTCTTCCTCATTCAAAATGAAACTCATCCCTACTATTTTTAACAAGATTGCCTCCATTATTGTGGTGGAGAACTAAAGCTCTAAGTTTTCTTTGGGGCCATGACCAAAGTGATCCTGAAGGTCTTTACATACTTCTTTTCTGGTGTTTCACCAACAGCCTAGACAATATTGTGTCTACCAAGCCCAGGATCCTGCTTAGAGTTGATCAGCTCATTGGTTCCCCAAATTTCCATGGTCCTGCTATTGGGAGACTTTAAATAGTGAGTGGAGAATTCTTTCAACAGCCTTTCTTGAAGCTTTCTGCTGGTTTTATAATCTGACCCATTCACAAGTTCTGTCATTGGGTCAGGGATAAGGTCAGGACCAATATTCTGCCACATAACCCAAAACTTATATCTAAATTCCATCAGCATTCTCCAAGAATGCTCATTGTCTTTTGCTGGCATTTCCCCAGATGCACTGACATGGCTTGAGAAATGCCCCAAGGAACCACTAACAACCCTGACAAAACCCCATGGATTCTGCTGACTCCTCCCACAGGTACCTACAGGATCTCCAGTCCTTCTAATTTTCCAGAATTGCAGTGTGCTTAACTGGCAACCCTATTCCCTGTGCCAACTTTGTGAAGAGCTGAGCTGAACTGAGCTGCCAGGTGTCAAAGGTTTAAACAGTCAAAGCCAAAATGGAAGTAAACAGTTCAGCCTTTAGTCACTTACTGTGATAGTAATAAGAAGAGGTTAAACCAAGAACTAGACCCTATTCCATTATGCTTTGTAAAGTTATCATGGGATGAGGGACAAATGGATAAGCATAGACACAGGGACCAACTCACCGCTGTGGAAGCAGTGGAAAAAAAATTCTCCTGCAGTTTTAAGGACCCTGGGGCTAGGGGATTAACATACTGAGTACTGAGACCAAAAATAGAAGTACCCTCAAGGTTGGTCCCACCTCTCTAATAAAGAGTTTTCAGCTGAGAATGCAGATTCATGGTGGAGGATTAGAGAGGCATTGGGATTATATCTGTTGTCAAATCAGAAAAAGTGCATTAAAAGAAGGGAAAAATAATAATAAACAAATAAAAGAGAGAATCAGCTGCCTTTAACACCCCCTCTATAAGGCCCTTGGAAACTGGCCTGCATCAGAAGAAAATAGGTAGGGGACAGTCGGAGACTGCCTGGAGGGCTGCAATGAGGCTTAGAGCAACAAGAGAAGGTGGGACACTACCCAGAATAGAGAGGGGCAAAAGAAAAGTGTCTCATATGCCTAAGAATATGTTGTGAGTAAAGCTGCAGCAGCAGCAGCTAGCACCCATCTCCCCATCCTCAGAGCAAACAGGGGATTCACTGGTCCCTGGCAGGTGAATGCAGACTGAAAGGGTTGCAGGGGCCCTCTTCCCCAACAAATGGGAGAGGGAGGGACACAGCATACGGTAAATTCAAATTTTGGGCAGCCATCAAGTCTGCTGCATTTGGGGTTTCAGATACTTCCAGGCCAAGTGGAGCTGCAACAGTGTTTTCTCAGATAGTTAGCAGAGAACTAAAGATAATTTGCCTTCTCACACAACCTCCCTACTGCCCTGTGCTCCTTGCTGAGGAGGCAGAGGAAGGGAGGGTCCAGCTGCCCAAGGGAGAAGAACTGCTTCTGGGAAAGTTTGTTTGTGAAGCTTGATCTACCCTAATGACATTGATTCTAGACTGCCCACACTCCATTGAGTTACATTGCATTCATTCTTCCCTACCACCTGGTGTCTGAGCCAAGAGGTCTACCAAAGAATTCCATCGGCTGGCAGTCCAGAAAGTGCATGAAGAGAAAGGAAAAGTAATAAATAAAAGAGACAATCAGGTGCTTTTACTGCTCCCCTTTCCAAGACCCTTGGAAACTAGC
The DNA here is from genome assembly GCA_029593785.1 of Cabassous unicinctus. Classification (NCBI taxonomy): domain Eukaryota; kingdom Metazoa; phylum Chordata; class Mammalia; order Cingulata; family Chlamyphoridae; genus Cabassous; species Cabassous unicinctus. Next base: position 24,739 of record JAQZBX010015823.1, read on the forward strand.
CTGCACCCCATTACTGTGTCCTTAACCCTGGTTTCAGAAGCTAAACAGGGGGAATCCTAAATTCCTGAACCAAGAGTCAAAAAACAGTTGTAGAACACAGTTACTTAACAGTACTTCCCTAGGCAAGAGAGAAACTGAACATCAGAGTAAAGTCAGCATCATAATCAGATGCCTAGGCAATAGCAAAAAATTGCAAGCCATACTAAGAAAAAAGACAATACGTTTCAAGCAAAAGAACAATTCAAAGCTCCAGATGAGACACATGACTTGAAACAGCTAATCAATAAAATTCATACGAATCTCCTAAATCAAATCATGGAGTTGAGGGACAACATGGCTAAAAAATTAAAAGAAATTAAGAAGACACTTGATGAGAACAAAGAAATATTTGAAACCTTGAATAAAAAATAAGAGTTTATGTGAAAGAAAGTCACAGTAAGTAAGATTAAAATACAGTAGAGGCATACAACAGAAGATTTGATATCATGGAAGAAAGAATCAATTATGTAAAAATAGAAGAGCTGAAATTGAAAAGAAAGAAGGAAAGACAGAGAAAAGAATGGGAAAAATGAGCAGTGGCTCAGGGATTTTAATGATAGCATGAAGGGCACCAACATTGTTGTTATGAAAGTTCCAAAAGGAGAACAGAAAGGAGAAGGGGCAGAAAGTGTATTTGAGAAAATAATTCCCAGAAATTTCCCAATTCTCATGAAAGACATGAGAATTAGATCAAATTCAAACAGACCTACCCCAAGACACATAATACCCAGAATGTCAAAGATAAACAGAAAATTCTGAAAGCATCAAGGGGGTAGCAAAACATAATCTACAAGGGACATCCAATAATACTAAGTGTGGGTTGCTCTTCAGAAACCATGAAGTGGAAAAGGCAGTGGTAAGTTAATAATGAAGACAATGAAAGAGAAAAACTACCATCCAATAATTGTTTATCCAGCAAAACTGTCCTTCAAATGTGAAAGTCATTTTAAAATATTCACAGATAAACATAAACTAAGAGAGTTTGTAAAAAAGAATCCAGCTTGGTAGGAAACACTAAAAGGAGTTCTGCAGCCAGAAAAGAATAGACAAGAAAGTGTGGCTTGGAGGAAAGTATAGAAGTGAAGACTATCAGAAATGGTAACCAAAACTCTGAAAAAGATGGACATAAATAAGATATGGTATATGAAAGTCAAAGGATAAAATGGTTGAGGTAAATAATGCTTTTACAATAATACCATTGAATGATAATGGATTAATCTCCCAAATCATAAGCTATAGGCTGACAGAATGGATAAGAAAACATGAGAAATCCATAGGTTGTCTCTGAGAGATTAACCTTAGACCCAAATGTGCAAATAAACAGAAATTGAAAGGTTTTAAAAAGATATTTCACACAAATAATAATCAAACAACAGCAGAGGTACCTATATTGGTGTTGGATAAAACAGACTTTAAATGCAAAAAAAAATGTGATAAGAAATGCAGAAGGCCATTATATATTAATAAAAGGGACAATCTACCAGGAAGGAGTAACAGTAACAAAATCTATGCACCTAACTAGGAGGCCCCAAAATACATGAAACAAACTGGCCAAACTGAAAGGAGAATTGGACATCTATACCATAATAGTTGGAGTCTTCAACATGCAACTCACATCAATAAATGTAACTACTAAAAAGAGGATCAACAAAGAAACAGAGAATTTTAACAATATGATAAATGATTTTGATCTGACAGACATATACAGAACAATGCACCACAAATCAGTGGATTATACGTTCTTCTCAAGTGTTCATGCATCATTCTCCAGGGTAGAGCATGTGTTCGGTCCCAAAACAATTCTCAATAAATTTAAGAAGTTTGAAATTATACGTAACACTTATCTGAGCATAATGGAATGAAGCTTTAAATTAAGATTAGGTAGGAAAGGGGAAGAATCACAAATATATTAAGATTAAACAACACAATCTTAAATAATCAGTGACTAAAAGAAAAATTTGCAAGGGAAATTAGTAGATATCTAAAGACAAATTAAAACAAGAACACAACTTATCAAAACTCATGGGATACAGTGAAGGCAGTGCTCAGAGAGTAATTTATAGCCCTAAATGCCTACATTAAAAAAGAAGAAAGAGTTAAATTCAAAGACCTTACTGAACACCTGGATAATAATGAAAAAACCCTGAACACCAAACCCATCCCACATCAAGCAGAAAGAAATAACAAAGCCTAAAGCAGAAATAAGTGAAATTGAGAACAAGAAAAAGACAATAGAGAAAATCAACAAAACCAAATAAAAGATTAATAAAATTGTCAAAACCTTAGCTAGACTAACAAAGAAAAAAGAGAGGATACAAATAAATAAAATCAGTAATGAAAGAGTAGACATTTCAACTGACCCCACAAAAGTAAAAAGGATCAATAGGAGATATTATGAGAAAGTGTATGCCAACAAATTAGACAACCTAGATGAAATGGACAAATTTCTAGAAACGCATAACCTAAATTTTCTCTACAAGACATATAACAACTCAATAAGCCAATCACAAAAGGGAATGAATCAGTAATCAAAAATCTTTCAACCATGAAAAGTCTCAGACCAGATGGCTTCACAAGTGAATTCTACCAAACATTTTGAGAAGAATTAATACCAACCCTGTTTAAGGTTGTACAAAAAAAAATTGAAAAGGAGGGAACATTACCCAAGACATTTTATGAAGCCAACATCACCCTAATATCAAAGCCATATAAAGCTACTACAATAAAAGAAAATTAGAGACCAATTGCTCTAATGAACATAGATGCAAAAATTCTCCACAAAAGATTTGCAAATTGAATAAAGTAGCATACTAAAAAAGATTATACACCACAATCAAGTGGGTTTTATTTCTGGTTCATAGGGTGGTTCAACATAAAATGATTAACACAATATATCATATTAACAAATTGAAGGAACAAAACCACATGATCATCTTGATACAGAAAAGGAATTTGACAGAATCCAGCATCTTCTCTTGATAAATACACTTCAAAAAATAGGTATACTTTTTGTTTATTACTATTTTTATTGAAATAATGAAAATGCTCTAAAAATGATTGAATAGATGCATGCACAAATATGTGGTTATACCAAATACCATTGATTGTACACATTATGTGAATTTTATACTTTATTAATATGTATCAATAAAATTGATTTGTAAAAAATATATATGTATATAAGGAAAGTTCCTCAACATAATAAAGGGCATATATGAAAATCCCACAGGCAAATCCTCCTCAAGGGGCAGATATTGAAAGCTTTCTTTCTAAAATTAGGAAGACGAAAAGGATGACCACTGTCACCGCTGTTATTCATCATTGTGCTAGAAGTTCTAGCTACAACAATTAGGTAAGAAAAAGAAATAAAAGGCATCCAAATTAGAAAAGAAGCAAAATTTTCACTCTTTGGTGTATAATTATTTTAATATGCTCTTGGATTTGATCTGCAAGTGTTTTGTTGATGATTTTTATATCTATATTCATAGGAAATATTGGTCTGCAACTTCCTTTCATTTTAATATATTTTTCTGGCTTTCATGTTAGGGTGATTTTGGCTTCATAGAATGAGTTAGGTATTGTTCCTCTCTTTCTATTTTGTGGAAGAGTTTAAGGAGGGTGGGTAATAAATCTTCCTGAATCCACTTGTAGAATTCAACTGTGAAACCATCTGGTCATGAATTTTGCTTTGTTGGGAGGTTTTAAATGACTAATTCAATCTCATTACTTGTGATTGGCTTGTTGAGGTTTTCTATTTCTTCATGTGTTTCTAGGAAGATGTCCATTTCATCTATGTTTTCTAATTTTTGTCATGCATTTGTTCAGAGTATTTTCTTCTGAACCTTTTTTATTTCTGTGGTGTGTCAATGCACCAACTCTCGTTTCTTATTTTGTTTATCACATCCTGTCTCTTTTATTCTTTGTGAGTTCAGATACAGGTTTATCAATTTTGTTGATCTAGTCAAAGATCCATTTTTGGATTTGTTGATTCTGTTTTTTTAATCTCAATTTCATTTATTTCTGCTCTAATCTTTTTTATTTCTTTCCTTCAACTTGCTTTGGAACTTGTGTGCTGTTCTTATACTCATTTTTCTTGGTGTGCAAATATGTCATTGATTTTATCTCTTTATTATTTTCTAAAGTAGATATTTTGGGCAATTAATCCTTCCCCTCTCCCCCCACATCTCTGCCTTCATTGCATCCCATAGGTTTTGATATGTTGTCTTCTCATTTTCATTAATCTTGAGATATACAGAATTCTCTTGCAATTTCTTCTTTGGCATACTGATTGCCTAAGAGTGCATTTTTAACTTCCATATATTTGTGGATTTTCCAGTTCTCCATCTGTTATTGATTTTCACTTTCATTCCTTTATGGTAAGAGAATTTACTGTTCATTATTTCAATCATATTAAAATTTTGAGGCTTGTTTTTCGACCCAACATTTGTTCTATCCTGGATAATGATCCAGGAACAATTGAAAAGAAGGTATATACACCTGTTTGGGATGAAATGTTCTGTATATGTCTGTTTGGAATATTTCATTGATAATATTATTCAAGATCTCTGTTGCCTTAATGATTCTTACTCCAGATGTTCCATCTATTGATGAGAGTTTTGAATTGCAGTCTCCAATGATTATTTGTAGAGTTATCTGTTTCTCCCTTCATTTTTGCCAGTGTTCACCTCCTGTATCTTGAGGCACCCTGGTTAGATGCATATTTATGTATGTTCTTTCTTCTCTTATTAATATATTGTGTCCTTCTTTGTCTCATATAAAAGTTTTGTATGTAAAGTATATTTTCTCCAGTATTAGTATTGCTACCCCAGCTCTTTTTTTGGTTACAATTTGAATGGAATTTTTCACCTTATTTGCATGCTGGGTATAAGGTGAATCTCTTGTAGAAGAGATCATGTTTTTTTATCTTTTCTGCCAATAGATCGTATTTTTAATCTATTCTGCCAACCAATTTTATCCCTTGGTTTTAATATACCATATCTTACTTTTATATCTCTTTTTACTCTTTTACTTACCATTATTGCTTATCATCATTTCTTTACTCTATGCCAGCCTCTCACTCCTGTGTTTTCATGTCAGCCTTCAGAACTCCCAGTAGGTATTTTTGTAGGATAGATCTTTTGTTGAAAAATACTCTCACTTTCCATTTGTTTGTGAATAGTTTAATTTCACTCATATTTTTGAAGTACAGTTTTGCTGGATAAAGGAATCTTGACTGTTTTTATTTTCTTTCATTATTTTAAATATATCATACCACTGCCTTTTTGCCATCATGGTTTCTGGTAATAAATCAACATTTAATCTTATTGTGCATCCCTTGCATGTGATGAATATCTTTTATCTTGCTGCTTTCAGGATTTTCTCTTTATCTTGGCATTTGACATTCTGAATAGTATGTGTATCAGAGTAGCTCTATTAGATTTACTCTGTCTGGTATATGCTTCACTTCCTGGACATGGATATTTATGTCTTTCATAAGAGTTGGGAAATGTTCAGACATTATTACCCTTTTCTCTTGACTTCTTCTTCTGGGACTCCCATGATGCATATGTTTTTTCACTTAATGCTGTCATTAAAATCACTGAGACTTTGCTTTATTCCATTCTTTTCTCTATCTGTTCCTATACCTAAAAGATTTTGCTTGTCCTGTCTTTTAAATTGCTGAGTCTTTCCTCTTCTTGTCCAAATCTGCTATTGTATTTTCAATATCTTCTATTGTGCCTTTCATTCCCATAATTCCTGTTATATTTATACTTCCAAATTATTCTTTATTCTCACCCAGTATCTTCTTAATATCCTTTATCTCTTTAGTCATCTTTCCTTCATCTCCTTGAATTGATTAATTTGTTTAAACATCATTGATTTATTTTTTTAATTTTGTATCTTCTCGAAAGTTTTCATCTGTTCATTTGACTGGGCCAAAAATTTCTGTTTCTTAATATGGCTTGTAATTCTTTGCTGATGTCTAAGCATATGATTATCTTGATGAATTTACTCTCATGGTCAGTGTTTTGCTTTTGCCTTGTTTTTTTTTGTTGATTGGCTTTGTGTTAAAACTCTTCTTTTACACTTGGCTCAGCTTATTCTATATGTCTAGAATTGTCTGTATTTGACTAATATTTTTCAAGCTCTTCTTCTTTTCTTTCCCTGGATATGTAGTACAATTTGTAAGATTTTATTATTTGTAAAATTGTTCCATGCTCTAGTGAAATTTTTCGTTAGCCATTTACAATACTTTTTTGGGATACTCTTGCTCTCTCTCATGTTCTGATATTCCCCAGAGTGGCAACCATTAACAGAAATTTTCAGAAAATGACAAATGGCCTACTTTCATTAAATTACCTTTGGGGATAGTGATTTAAAATCAAAAGAGTACCTTTCTTAAATGTCAAATAGTTTGTAAAAATATCTGTTCAACACACTTTTGATAAGTGGCCCAGGCTATGTCACAATTAATTTTACTTGTTTTCTTTTTTAAATCCATTCTGAAATATAACTTATTTTTCTTTAACTTAGTAGGAACTGGGTAAGGTTTTTTTGTATTTGTTGCTGTTGGTCACTTTAAATAGTATATGATTTTCCTTCATGCAATAATGTTAGTCCAAACACTTAGAAAAATATTTTATTGGGGTTTGCACAATATTATGGATATATTATAATATAAATAAAATATATTTAGTATGGCATGTTATTGCAAATATATTGAATCACTCATGAACTATGACACTTTTGGAATAGATCTCTTTTGTTTACTTCAAAAAAAATCTATGTTAATTTTATTGTTAATAAGCATGATTTCAAATTTACACAATCTCAAAGGCATAACTGAGGAATCCTTACAAATCAGGATCTGAGGAAAGACTGGCCTCTCTGGAGGGTGAAATCTTCATTTCTCCAAGTCTCCTGAGAGTGATGTTGCATATGTGTGTTTCATAGGGAATAACCCTGTGTAAAAAGAAACTAGAGGCAGAATTTTTCATCTGATTAGGTTTAAATATAAATCAGTCTCCCTGAGAAGTGACTCCATAAATTTTATTCAAGAAAAAAGAGGCAAAATCATGGATTTTGAAGAGTGTCTGAATTTTGCAAAATAAATATTCATGTTACAGAAGATAAATATGATTCAACATTTATCAGGTATATTTGTGTGTTTAAATTAATGATTTTCTTTTAAATGGCTAAATTAGAAATTACTTAAATAGCTGTGATATAGCTAAAGATGTTTAGCAGACTTTATTTCTGCTCTATATTATAAGTTGTTAGTCATAGAGAATTTTAATGTTACTGATTCTGGTTTCATTATAAGTGGTTGATTTTAAAAATGGTAACTGATTAAATGTATGTGCTACATAGGTTGTACACAAAAATGGAAAATATAATGTTTCAAAAATGAACAAGAAATTGAACTAGCACAAGCACTAAGAATGAATATTACTTGAACTAGATTTTATAGGTTAGCTAAGTTATTCATGGGCAACTGTGAGCTAGCAAAGCATTTCTGAGAAATCAGTATATGCAAACAAAAATAGTTTCACTGGAGATATTCAGTGAATTTTTCACTGTAATCACTTTTTAAAATATTTATCTACTGGATATGAGAACTAGATATGCTCTATGTAGATTTTGAACATTATATTATATTTTAGGTGATTTAAAACTCACAAAGAACAAGTAACCTACTCATTTTGTTTTTCATTCCCCTTAAAATTGTAAAGTAATTAATTTATATATATCTCTGAGATAATAAGGAGAAGGGGAAAATACCTGAATTCCCCCTCTCTGTATCTTACACCCAAAGTTATGCATTTTTCATCACCATATGCTCCCTAGTAGATATATAGTAACTTTAGCTTAGGTAAATTATACAACTTCTAAGATTAAAGTAGAAAGATGCAATGTGAAGAGATGGAGGAAAGCAATGAGTCTTCCAACAATCAATTAAAAGGCATGATTTTGTTAAAGAAAATTAAATTAGCATCTGGTACTTGGTATGTGTTTACTAACCCACACTTAGGTCAATAGCATCAACTTACAGTGAGAATCATATTTGTTATTTATTAAAATTATCTGTTTTAAGGAATTTTCCTCTTGACAAAAATGGAGTTGATAGAGGAAACATGCATAATTAAAAAGTTATTATAGGAAAACAATTTGTATAAAATATTCTACAAACACACTAGAAATTCATGAGTATAATCTATGAAAGTAAAGGGAAATAACTATTATAGTTATTGCCTACATATAATGCTAGCCAAATTGTATACTACTTTAAATTACAAATAGTTTATATTTAAATAAAATATTAATAAGAATAAAATTTCTAACATTCTTATAGTCATTACCCCTCTATTCTATGTTTTCCACATATAACATTAAATAACTAAGAATGATGCCCTTTGAGATAATTAGTTGTAGAGTTAAAAAGATAATTAAGACTGACACTGGATTTATTTATAATTTGGAATGCTTCAAGGTTATCAGAAGTAAAATAGTTGTGGTTAAAGTAGTTGTATTGAATAAGGAAATTTCAGTAAATTCTAGAAAAGCATGTAGGCAAGGTATCTTGACAGAAATTAGTCCTTCATAAAATATTGGAATTCAAGCATGATTGCAGCAAGGGTTCTTTGAGCACAAGGAATATCAGGTTTGATGTTTTTCTTAGATACCATGTATAAAAACATCAAGGGAACCCTGGTACACACTGCCAAAAACAAATGGATTTGATTATTATTAGAATCAAATCAAATTCTTTAGGCCTGTGGGACAAATGTGGAAAGAAAGGGCTCACATGCATGCCTTATATTACAAATGAAGTGAAAGAAAAGTGATGCATGTCTATCTGGGATCTTTTAGGTTAATGATTCTCATGAAAAACTCATACTCATTAACTTTGTTATCAGAACAGTTTCAAAATCAGCTGGACAAAGAGGGGGAGGTATCAGTGATCCTCCAACTCAGTTGATTCTGAGCATCTGTAACAGCTGTAGATTATGCCAACAATGGGATGCTGCAGACACTCTTACAGAGCATAATTGGGATGACTATTCACTGGGAAAAAAAGGTGAAAAGAATCACTAGATGTGTTCAGGCAGAGATTGAATAGCTATTTTATTAAAAGTATATACGTGTCTAAGTAACTGTAATTTTATGGGTCTTGATTTTTTAAAAAATATTTTGATGACTTTAGTGGTGTAATTTCTCTAATTCTGTAATATTATGAATCCTGAAATTTACATATAGGAACAGTTAGGAAAGAAAATGAAGAGAAATAGGCTCATTGATTTCAAATATAGTCTCTTTTTTTCCTATTCTTTTATGCTTAATTCTGATGAAAAGCCATATATTGAAAGAATTGTTGCATTTAATTTTGAGTTATGTGGATTGGCTCCATTTAGTTTTTGCATATTTTATCATATTACACTTTGACTACAGGAAGACCGAAACATATTAGAAGACATGGGCAATCTCACTATTTTCACAGAATTCCTCCTCCTGGATATCTCATCCTCCAGGGAGCTCCAAGTCTTCCAAGGTCTGATGTTCTTAGTGTTTTATCTAGGAGCAGTGATTGGGAATATTTTAACTCTTATTGTCATTGTAATCAGCCCACATCTACACTCTCCAATGTATTTCTTTATTGGGAATTTAGCCTTCATAGGTTTTTGCTACATTTCAGTTATTTTTCCAAAAATGATTTTGAATTCTCTGACTGGCAATAAAATTATTTCTCTCCCAGCATGAGCCACTCAGGCTTTGCTGGCTATCTTCTTTACATCCACAGCATTTTTTTCCCTTGTGGTGATGTTCTATGATAGCTATGTTGCCATTTGCTACCCTCTACATTATGGCCATCACCCCACATCTGTGCACACAGGCAGCTGGTGGCTTATGGACAGATGGACTGGTCTATTCTACTATTCACACAGGCATTATATTCAGGCTTCCCTTCACCAAGTCCAATGTGAACCATCAATATTCCTGTGATGTGCCTCAAATTTTGAGGAACTCTTCATCAGATATTCAGTTTTCAGTGTCAATAGCCTTACCAATAACTGCTTGTATTGTCTTAGTATGTTTTGCATTTTTCTTTAAGTCATATATTGATATATTTTCAGTGGTACTAAGGATGCATTCTGTGGATGCCTGTAACAAGACCTTATCCACCTGTGCCCCACAGTTGACAGTTCTCATTTTGTTTGTAATTTCATCATTGACTGCTCTCTTTCCTCTCACTGCAAATCAACCATATGTTAGTAATTTTCTCATGGCCATGTTCTATGCCATGGTGCCACCATTCATAAACCCCATCATCTATAGCCTTCAGAACAGAGAGATTAATAATACTCTCTGCAGAATCTTCCAGAGATATTTTGAGCTCCTAAGGAGGATTTTCCTTGATTATTTCCTGTTAAATGTTTAGTTTGGTAAAATATTTTCTTTTGTTTAATTTTTGCATATGTGATAGTAAGCTACAAATTATGCATCTTAGTTTTTCAAATTCATACTGATGTGTAAGTCTTGGAATCTTCTGGAAATGGTTTTCAACATTGATTAAAATTTTTGGTAATGTTTCAGATGGTTTTGAACTAAAAGCAAACAATGACATCACATTGAGAAGAAGTCCTTTAACAGATGTCTATGCATTTAAGACACTCTCTAGGTACTGCAAACTCCCAACCTTGAAGAGAATATTAAATATTTTGAATTAGACAATTCATTTCAAATAGCATTTTGCATTTACTTTTATTCATATATCTATACCAAGCAATAAAGTGTTTATATTTGATATATAGCTAAAGAATAAAGACATCAAAAGTTTATAGCACTGTATCCATTCAAATGCTGCTTTCCTAATTGAAAAGTGTACTGGACTGTACACAACTGGTCCCAACATGCTTTTGCTCTCTTCATTTCATCTGGCTGAAACAATTTGGACCATGATCGATTCATTCAAGCTTTCTGTATGATGAAGGACAAGTAATCACTGAGGGGAATGTATTGTTGGGGACAGTCTTAGCAAGGTCTGTTGTCTTTCTTTGAGACCCACAAATATCTCCTGTGCTCAGTTCCAGGTATATCATTCTGGCAGGATAGAATACCACCCCTTAGTGGATAAGGGGACTGTCTGTACAGTCTTGCTATTGCGCCAAACATATATAATATTCATTAAAGACAGTCAGATTCTGCTGGATATGTTTCATGACATCCAGCTCACAATCTGAGGGTATATATGTCCCTGGCAAGAGTGAGCCATATTCCTCCACTAGGACAGAAAAACACAAAGAATTTTGCTGCACTTAAAATATCTTCCTAAAGCAGCCTTGATTGAGAACAGCTCGCTATTGGGATGTGATGTCCAATAGTGAAATTGACCATGCACTGTCTCTTCTCTGAGTAAAACTTTATTCAATCTAGTGCTATGTGAGAAGTCCTTCTGTTGGCATCACCAATAACTAGATTGGAGTGTTTTGACATCTCTATAGGGATCTCTCTTTCTGAGAGACCGGTATAGTCAGCTTGATCACCAAAAATGGCATGAAGTTTAGTCATCCCACGGTTGTGCCTGCTCCAACAGGGGTGATTGCCTGACTGCTGAGCTGGCCTCCTTCTGGCCACATAGACACAAGTGGGATGTAAGCAGTGTGCCTTTTAACAGGGATGAATTAATGCCATAGCTAAGGGAAGAGATGAGGGAGGTGGGTTCTAGGAAGATTAGGGAAACTATACCATGGCTCGTGGCTGACTGCATGCTTCCCTTCCATTCACCAATCCCCACGGTGTCTCAAAGGTCGCAAAGGACTCCAGAGAAGAGTTGTGGGCCCCATGCAGGGAGTTCTGCCTGGTATGGGTTGTTTTCAAGCCCCAGGTTAGGCCTGTTTACTCTCAAATAACTAACAATGACATTGCTAAAGACCAAACCATTATAATGAAGTTTTGTGTGTTATTTTGAAAGTGAAATACAGAAGTTAAATTTAATCCATATTTAGGAAGGGATTTTGGCTCTACATTGGTCTCTGGAATAAAATATTGTATTGCAAATCACTTTTAGAGTTAAACATATAATAATAAAAATTTTCCTAATGCAATCATCCCAGAATCCTAGAGATATGTCTTATTTAACTCCTTTATCATTATGTTTTGTTCTACCAGGCAAGAAACCTCTTTCCCAACAGGAAATGCAGGGTCATAGCATGTATATCTGAAATTTAATACATAAGGACAGATTGGACAATTATACAAATAATCAGATGCCTTTACTGTTATGGCCCATGCTGTACTGCCCTTTTTTTTTTTTCAGTAATAAGAATTTATTAGCTTACAGGGTGTTTTTTTT
>JAQZBX010015824.1:0-37126 GCA_029593785.1 Cabassous unicinctus
AATACCAAAACTTCTTTATCATTCTTTTGTTGGAGATATTTTGGTTATCTCCTATTTTGGGTTAATATAAGTAAAGTTACTATGATAATTATTGAACATGTCCTTACAGTGGACATAGGTACACCTTTTTCTTGAGTAAATATATATAAAAGTAGAATTGCTGGGTTAGAGGATAGATGTAAGCCTGGCTGTACTAGATTCTGCCAAAGAGAGATCCAAAGTGACTGAAACAATTTTTATTCTTTCCAGAAATTTGTGAGAAATCTTGTTTCGCCACATCTCCAACAACACTTGTGCTTGTCAGCTGCTGTTTTTAGCCATTATGGTGATCAGGAAGTGGTATCTTCTTCTGGATTTAATTTACATTTCTCTGAGGATAATGGTGTTGAGCACCTTTTCATATTGCCTCTTGGCCATTTGAATGTCAATTTTTGGAAATTGACTGTTCAAGTATTTTACCAATATTTTAAGTAATCTTTTTATTTTGGAATAATTTTAGATTTACAATTGTGGCTAAATAGTACAGAGTTCCCTTATATCCCCCACACAGTTTTTCCTCATGGTAATATCTTACAATAATATGGTACAGTTGTCAAAACTAAGAAACCATAGTTAATTCATGTTATTTACTAAACTTTTAAATTTTACCAATTTTTTCAATTATGTTCTTTAGCTGTTCTGGGGTTCAATCCAATATAGCATATTGCATTTAAACTTTGTCAATTTTTAATTGAGTTGTTTGTCTTTTTCTTATTGATTTAAAGAAGTATAATATATTTGTGTGTGTATGTTCACATATATACACACCTATGCATGTACATACATGCAAAAAAACAAACATGCACACAAATATTTTCTGCATATGTCTTTTTATGGATACATAATATTTAATCTTTTTTCATTCTGTAGTTTTCTTATGCACCTTTTAAATGACTTCTATGAATAGAATTGCCTAATATTAAGAGTCCAGTTTATCATCTGTTTTTCTCTTATGGCTAATGGTTTCTCTGTTCTGTTTAAGAAATCTTCGCCTATGCCAAGCTATTGAATGTTTTCTACTGTTTTCTTCCAGAAACTTGTTTGTTTGAGTTCCATCTTATGAATGTAAACATCTGAAATTAAATTTTTGGTTTTGGTATTGGATAAGGTTCTTTTTCTTATTCCCTACAGATATCTCATTGTTTCAATACCTTTTCTTAAAACAAAATCCTCTTCATTGAAATAACTGTATATATGTGGGTGTATTTGCTGCACCTATATTGTTCATTTGATATATTTTATATTTTCCACCAACACCACACTTTAACTCCTGGGACTTTTAGTAAACTTGAAATCCAATAGTCTAAGTACAAAGAAGATCTTAATATTTAGCTCTTTTTTACTTCTGGATTGTTAGACTTTTTTGCACTGAGGAAACATTCTTGAATTACTTTTGAGAATGCATCAAAAAGGTTTGGTCTGGTTTTATAATCCTGTAACTGATACTTCACTGGGCTCAATCTTCTTATCTCTGAAATACAAACTGCTATTCCTTGAGTTCTTTTCAGAGATATTGTTTGGCTTGGTGGTGCACTGCACATAAAGTTGTTGATAACTAAAGAAAGTGAAGCTCTTTTTCTAATTCACTACCCTATACACATACACCCACACACATACACAGTTCAGAAACACATACATAATACTCCTTTTTTAACTTTAGGGGAGATTTTCTAACTACAGTAGCTTAATGTCCATTTCCCTTTTCCAAACAGCAATTTATTTTTATTTTTTATTGTTATTTCTCTCCCATTTAAGGTAGTATTTTCCTTCTTCAATGTTGTTAATCTGTATTTTTTTCACCCAAATTTCTTCTTCTAAGACAATAAATCTGGATTTCCCCAAGTTTCTTACTTATATCCTTTTGAGTCTCACTATCTGCTCTGTTCCTAGTGAGCTCATCATGACTGCAGTACTTTTAATGATCCCACATATTTTAAAAACCTCACACATTCAAATCTCTCTCCTATAGACATTAGATATTATATTTACCTACTTATAACATCTCCACTTGGTTGATTCAAAGATACTTCAAATTCAATAACTGATTTTATCATCTTTTCTCACTCCACTACCAATTGTTTCTCTTCCAATGTTTATATCACAGTTTATTGAACAAACACACAATAAATTACATAAGTCAGAAACTGCAGAATCTCCTTGACACACCATTTTATCCAATCCACCAACAAGCTATTTCTATATACTTTTCAATCCATTCACTTCTTCCATTGTCACTGTCAATGCCACATTGTAGGCAGTATACATTTTCACCTGGACTACTTAAGTGATCTAACCCTTTTACCTGCATTCATCCAGTCTTACTTTTTAAAATCATGTTCCATACAGTCTAACTGAGTAATATTTTGAAAAGTGAATCATATTATATAGCCACCTTGCTTAAAATACTTCAAAGGCGTTCTGGACATTTGCACCATGTTTTACGTGCATGTTTCATGTTCCCTTTCCTGGAGTTATATTAGCATTTTTTATTTCCTTTCCACGCTTCCTACTACTACTGGGTTTGCATAAACTGTGCTTGCAAAGCTCTCTTTCCCCTCCAAGCCTTTCTGTACTGAGCTTTTATATTTTCATCAACTTTTCTCAGCTCTCCCTAAATAGGTCAATTTCTCTAAATTATAAACTCTCATAGTACCTCCATATCTCCCTTTCCTAGCTGTAGTTTTATTATTTTTCATTGTTTGATTAATTTTTTCTCTGCCAATAGGTTATAAGCTACATGATGCTACATAATGAGTGTTTGTTTAGAAGAAGAAATAGCAGAGATGGAGTGACTTCTTAATTTTAATCTGTGGCAGAAGGTAAGCATATTCCACACAAGAAATAGTTTTTTTCTAGTGGCTTAAGTGAGGACTGAGAAGAAAATTCCAAGTATTTCTTGACTGCATTCAGCAATCTATACTTCTTTCTTCTTTTGTGTCTGTCTGTATACATTACAATGAGGGCATCTTGGAAGATACCATTACCTTTTTCTCCATTTGGATTGTAGTCAACCTACTGATCTGATCACTGCCTCCTGGGGATGGGTCTTCTTCTAATGATGACTTTGGAGGAAGAAAATGATGGACCATTTTCTTTTATGAAAGGGCTTCACACTAGTTTCAACCATAGGCTCCAGTTTACTTTTCCTTCAAATTCCATGCACTGGAAGGATTTGTCTGCCACAGACATCTCCGATTGTACCTTTGTAAACAACTCACAGAACTACCTGTAACCATGATGCTCACTTTACTTTTATAAAGGAACATTTTCTGCACTTGTCAGAATTTGTACACTTCTATTAAATTGGCATTGAATAATGCTAGACTCAAAGGTTCATTTCTAAATCCTGCTAAAAAAGGAAGGTTCATTTAGGGTGACAAATGTAAATCTAACACACCTTAGAGACAGTTTTAGTATTTTATCCCTAACATGTATGACAAACCTATGAGATAAAAATTATTATTCTTACATTTAAAACAAGGAAATTGTTGATTAGAAACTCTGTAAGTATTTTGTCAAGGTTACTCAGTACTAGATGTGATTTGAACTCAGGGTTTTTGTTTTTTCTTTAGGAGGTACCAGGGATTGAACCCAAGACCCCGTACATGGGAAGCAGGCACTCAATCCATCAGGTCTTTCAATAGCCAATTTCTTTCCACCGACTTAGTCAATGAAGCTGATTAATTACTAAGGGATAAAATAACTGGTTAAATCTCTCCCTGTTTCAAAGACTCCAGTGTTGCCCTCTTATCTCTGAGGTAATGATCAAATTATTTAACATAATATTACTGGTATTGTCCGTGTGGTCTCAATTAAACTCTCCAGCCTTATCTCTCTCCTGTTTCAAATATTCACATCCTCTTCTATAGCTGAGTTCCCCAAAGCTCACTGTACCTGAGACTTATCTGGTAGCTTTTAAAGCCTACCATTGTCCTGGTCTCATCTATTAATAGTTGCTGGTGGGACTGAGCTTTCATAAAGAGGTTTCCAGTGATGTCAACTGCTGGTTATGATACTGCACTATAGTTTTACAAGGTGATACCATTGGGGAAAACTGGTTAAAGATTACCTGAGATCTCTCTGTATTAATTTTTATAACTTCGTGAGAATCTGCAATCATTCAAAATAAAAGTTTAATCAAAACAAATCCCCTAATGTGCTTCTAGTGTTGCAAAATATGAAAAGTCTAGGCACATGACTAGTTATAGTTCCAAAACTCATTCTTCTTTTTCTTGCTCAATTCTCTTGTCCTTTGCAACTCACTTGCTTGGAAAGCTTTCACATTATCTTCTATATTTTAGGATCTATAACCACTCTTATTACCTTCTCCCTTCCTTCTGGGTTCATGAGATCAAATTGTCCCCAGACCTCCTGCTGAAGGAAAATCATGAAGAATTCTTTGTGAGGTGGCTCTCCTGACCTACTTTATACCCTGCAGGCAGAACACAGAGTACCTGTGTCTCATCTGCTCTGGGCCATCATCTGTCTTACCTCATCAAGCTCCTCACTCACACATCAATAAAGGAGACTCAGCTGGGTGGAGGTGGCTGAGGAGGAAGGGAAGACAAGACAGCTAGGCTCTCCAGAACTGCTGACCTCATTCTCCACTCTCTCTCTGTGTAGGTAGGTCATGTGGGGATTCTAGGGAGGTGGACTTCATGTATAACATTTTGTGAGGACTGCTCCAGGTTGGTCTTTCCCGAAATACATGTTTCTATTTTATGAGGAAAAATTGAAATTCAAATGTGCATCTTTTCTTAAATTTAGCCAGGCTTTGTCTGGAATAACCCAGAGGATTGGGAATTAAGCATCTCCTTCTTGTGTGAGCAAAGAGGAATTTGTCCTGGGCTTTTGTTCACCTCTGTAGCAGGCATTCTCATTGTATGCTATGTCTTGTTGAGTCATAGATTGGGGCAAAAATGAAATAGTCTACTTTAGTTAGGAATCTCAGTGGTTGGAACAGTCCCTGTACTAATAAGAAACTTCCCATAGAAATGGGAAATTTGTCCCTGTGCCATGTGTCCTAAACATTCTGAAGATTTCTTTCCACAGGGTGATAAAATGCCTTTCTTCTCATCATGCATTAGAGCTATATTCATCATTGTATTAGCATTTCCGCTTTACACCGGTGAGTAAATTTTCTAGTCCTGGGTGAAATTATTCACATGTCCTAGAAAATGCAGGAAACAGCTGCTATAATCTAGGAATGAGAGACTTCCTTTATTAGTTTTATAATCTTTAAAAGGCAAGTTACAAATGACTTTTTTTTAAAGAAGGTTTTTTAGAAGATACTAGAGATTGAACCCAGGACCTCATACTTGTGAAGCAGGTGCTCAATCACTGAGCTACATTTGCTCCCCACAATGCCTTTTAAAAATGACATATCTGGATTGTTTTTTCTCATTTCTCACATTAGAGATGTGGAGACAGAGTGGTGGTTTATAATAGGCATCATCTATAACCAAAGAGCTTTACCTCAACTGTATTTTTTCTTTTTAGGATATTAGATTCCATTGTTGTTAAATGCAAACTGTGGGGAAGAATGATTTCTTCCAGAACTGGTATTCCTTGACCATCTTATTTTTTGCCACTCTGAGATCACTAAAATCAAGACCTGGTATAAGGAGAAGACTCTTTGGTTTCTTTAGGGAGTTAACCTCCCTAAAGTTCAAGGTTGTCCATGAATTTCAGAATAAGGTAGCTCTGAGGTATTGGAGAGAAGCACACAATCAGAGCAGAGTACTGGTGGATTAAGTACTAATTAATATCTTCATATATTTATGTGACTTCATGCAAGGCATTGTCTTCTCTGAATAAGATATCTATAAAAGTGAAAAAAAAAAAACAATGGTATCTTCAAATCATCATATTGGTGATTAGTAGCATTAATTCCTAAAATTATTTTTATAGAGTGAAATTAAACAGGGAATTTTAAAAATGTCTCCAGATTTGTGAGTTATTTTGTGAATTTGTTGTTTTGCTCTTGCTGCAGAAGGCTGGCCTCAGACTTGCAGGGTATGGAAGAGGCAGTTTGCTTATATTTCTGCCATTAGGGGATGTGGGCACTTTACCAGAGACTGTTTTTTTCCTTATTATTATATTTAACATTTTCTTCTGTGCATTGGTTGCAGAAACTTCCTTTGCCCCTTTATCAGAACTCAGGGAGCCGGTAAGTTAATACTGATTCATTGGGAAGTTGAAAAAAGTAAATTTTTAAGCTTTTTGTATTGTAAATTTCAACAGTAAAATTTACCAAACAAAATGTGCAACAAAATGATCCTCCAAAGAATAAATAACTGTTTTATTATAACTCTAAGGTCAAGAAATAGAAACTTGACAGCAGTGCAAAGCCATTTGGCATTATCTAGACACTGGAAACATGCATATTCCATTACTCAAAAATACCATTAATGGTCATAAATTGTATTGCATACAAGTATCTGAGATGGATTAAAAGGTTTTTAGGGTAGAATTGTTCATTCTAGCAAACTGAAGATAAAAACACCAGCCCAATTATCTGCTTAAGTGGGGGGGATAGCATAATGATAGTTTTAATATTTACTTAGTGGAAGAGTACAGAAAGGTGAAAAAATGAACTGCAATTCTAAACATCTGAATAGATAAAGGTCACAAGGAAGTATAAAGCAGGTCATGTAAGGATATGTACAGTGTTTTTTCTTCATGTAAATTACCAAAACAGCAAACACTAAACAAACTGCATATATGTCTATGTATGTTTTTAGAAACATACACAAACACACAGATATATGTATACATACATATGTAGTGAATTATTGAGAAAGACAAAAAAATGATAAATAAAAATTCAGTTTCATGATTTCTTCTGATGTGATGGAATGTCAGAAATCTGATGTGGGTATGAGGAGAAGTAGAGGGGAAACTGAAAATAAAATAAAAACTTTCAGCCAGTTGTATGACCTTATTTTTAAAATGACAGCAGCTTTGTAAAAACATATTGATAAAATTGTATTTTTAAGTGGATTTTGGGTACAAGATGTTTGTTTATAAATGCACATGTAGGATACATGTATTGCATTTGATGGCATTTCTCATTAACATTAAAGAATATTTTATTTAAAAGTTCATTTTTGGAAAATTGTATATAGTCTCTCTATATTTAACAGCCAAATTGTAGGATGTATGGAGAACTTCAACCGACTTGCACCAAAGAATGGGATCCAGTTTGTGCAACCAATGGCCAAACTTATAGCAGTTCATGTGTTTTCTGCAAAAATGAGATGTAAGAGCACAATAGTAAATACTTGCTCTTCCAAAGTAATGATGAAACCATCACAAAATGATAGGAAAATCTGTGTTGTTGATAATCTTGGCACAGCATATATAGAAAATAACTGTACTCTCCCTGTAAAAGATATAGAGCATACACTTGTACCTTTTGCCGAAATTCTCATTTTTTATGTAGTTTTGTATTTGAGCTTTTAGTATAACTATGGTGGATATTCAGTAAAGTATAAAACAATTAATTATTATGTATTAAATGATTGAATAGCAAGCAATATAGTTTAATTTCAAAGCACAGATGCTGAGTGGTTGGTCTTTGTGATGCCATGAGAATGAGCCTTTCAGACCTCCAGCTACAGGGAGCATAATTAAGCAAGTACCCCATTGCAGTACTCTGACATCATCACAATAGGCCCAATAGGGTCTCCTCAGATAGTCAACTTTGTTTTATGAACCCAAGGACAAATTTACAAACTTTTCTTAGATTGCAAGACAGTCCAGGACACTTCCTCTCAAACTCACCCCCTTCCCTTCCTCCTTCATTCTGAATAAATTTACATTCTCAAATCAGCCTACATGCATCCCTCCCCATTTTCTCTCACAGGAGGCTCCTCTAATAAAATCTTTGCACATTTAATCCCAAAATTGGCATCCACTTCTGGAGAACCGCTAAGAAAATGGCTAATGCATACTCTCCATTATCACGTCTGGGTGGGTCTCAAGACTGAGTCAGTGCTGAGTAAGTAGGAAGGGCCAAGTGGTCCCACGGGGGGGTAGGATATGTACAGGGCCTGGGAGTAGGTGGGGCCCAGCTGCTTGTAGAAGAAGAGCCCAATCTCTCCATTGTGTCCTAAATCTAACCCTGCTCATTGAGAAACACTTTGTGCCTTACCTACGCATTTTATTGTTCTTTTAATACATTGCTTTTCTTTCTTTTTCTCTCTCTCTTTCTTTCTTTACAGAAAAAATAGTGAGACATTAGACTTTGATCATTATGGTAGATGCTGAATAATGATGGAGCTGCATTTTCACATGGTTTTTATTGTGAGCCCATTTTATGGTGGATTCTACAGCCAATTAGAGTCTTCTCAATCAGGATCCTAAATTCCTAGATGACCAGGTGAACTATTCTGTGGAACAGAAGATGGAATAGAGGATGTTCAAGGTTCTTTCCACCTCTAAGATCCTGTGATTTCAAGATTTCTTTCTCTAAATTCAATAAGTCCATGACAGTTTCAAAAGCTATCTTAATGCATGTTTGAAAATATGAAACAATGCAATTTAAAGCAATAAATATTTCACTCAATGCAATATTAAATAATGTTATCTTTAATGAAATGCCCTTCATTCTTTGGGTAGTTGGTTAAGATGCAAGTGCAGTTTTGGTAGCTATAATTAAAGGAGTATTTTCAAAAGTGACCAAATAATACATTACTTGTCTGTTTATCAAAAGTACCCTTAATCTGGGCTCCTTTCTATCCTAAAAAATTACAACCTTCATGAGAAGGGTCTCAGAAATTGAATTCTAACAATCCACCACAGGTTAATCTTTAAGCAGTGAATATTAGGCAATAAGGACATAAATTCCAAGACAAAAAATATGTCTATATATGAATGAATTGCAGAACTGATTCAAAGATACTGTAATATATTTGAGACTTGGAAGAAATGAATCATATTATTTATTTACTTTCTAACAAATCAGTCAGAAAATAGGTGGACAATCCTGGGATATAGGCATCCCTGCCTTCATCGACCTAGTATACCCATTTGTGGTGTAAGTCTGATGTTTCTCCATTTCTCTCCATCTCTCAGCCAACAAAAAGCAGACTTTAGATGTATGTACGGCCACATACTCATTTGAAGTTTGATTTTTATGGCAGAATATTGAAAGACTACTGGAAGACAACTATCAATCTGCAAACATATATCAGGCATGCTATCTTTTCAGTAAAAATTCTCTCATTAAAAGAATGATCTTTGTGTGGGTTACTTATTCATTCAACATGCCCAATTTGAATTTTTAATGAAAGTCTCCATTAGAATTTCCTTTTTTCCATCACATTATAAAAATACATTTAAGCAGGTTCATGGACTTTTTCATTATAGAGGGCTTATACTAAAGAATTTGGTGAATACTGGTATATTCATACACGGATGCTTTTTATTTTTTCAACATATTATATAAAAACTTACTATGCATCTGACCTATGTAAGATCCTAGGGTAAAGTTGCTAAGCAAAGGCAGATAAATGTACTCACTGCCTGCAAGGAACTTCTACTTTACTGTTTGAAATTATTATTTATTAGGAATGAGAATTCTACCTCATTGTGTGACTTTTTTCTACAAAACTATGTGAGGCAGCTTCCCACATCCAATATGTTATCAAACTTAGTTTCTTAGATAAATGTTTGATCCATATTTTAGCCATAATGAAATATGAGATAAAATTCACAAAACATAAAATTCACAAAACATAAAATTCACCATTTTAAATTGCATAATCCAGTGCATAATTCAGTTTTTTTAGTATATTCACAATGTTGTATAATGAGCCTCACTATCTAGTTCCAGAACATTTCCATCAGCCACCCAAAATCCCCATATTTCCTAATCCCTCACTCGTTATATCCTCTGGCAACTGTTAATCTACTGCTTGTCTCTATCTGACATTTCAAATAAATGGAGTAAAACATGTGGCCTTTTGTGTCTAGCGTTTTACTTAGAATAATGTTTTCAAGGTTCATACATGTTGTAACTTGTGTCACTACTTCATTCCTTTCAATGGCTAAATAATATACCAACATATGGATATACTATATTTTGTTTTCCATTCCTCAGTTGATGGGCATTTGGGTTTTTCTACTTATTGGCTACTCTGAGTAATGATGCTATGAACATTATTGAACAAGTTTTTACATAAGCATATGTTTTCATTTTTCTTGGGTAGATACCTAGAATGAAATTGTTGGCTCATATGGAAACAATACCTTTGACTTTTTATAGAAATGGCAAACTTTTCCACAGTGGCTGCATCATTTGACATTCCCACTAGCAATGTATGAAGGTTCCAATTTCTTCATAACCTCACCAAAACTTGCAATTTTCTTTCTTTATTTTAAATCTTTCTTTTATTATAGCCATCCTAGTGTGTGGAGTAGTATCTCATTGGGGGTTTGATTTCCCTTAAGATTAATGATGTTGAGTATCTTTTCATATGATTATTGGCCATTTGTATATCTTCCATGGAGAAGTTTCTATTCAAACCTTTGCTTATTTTTTATTGGGTTGTTTGTCCATTTTTTAAAAAATTGGAAGTATTATTTATATATTTTTGGTAATGCACCCTTATCAGATATATGATTTGCAAATATTTTTTCCCATTCTGTGGGTTCTCATTTCACTTCCTTGGTAATGTCTTTTGCTGCACAATAATTTTTAATTTTAATGAATTCTAACTTATCTATTTTTTTTCTTTTACGGCTTGTGCTTTGAAGATTATATCTAAGAAATAGTTGCCTAATCCGAAGTCATGAAGATTTACACCTATGTTTCCTTCTAAGTGCTTTACAGTTTTATCACTTATATTTTGGCCTTTGATCCATTTTGAGTTAATTTTTGTATATGCTGTGAGATGTGTCCATATTAATTGAACGATGAGCAGTTCCTAATTGAGAGGGGGCTTAGGTTCCATGGAGCAGATTGATAGAACTGTCTTGCTTGCAGTTGCAGACATTTCTCTTCCTTGGGATGGGCATTGTCCATCATCCTCCCCTTGTTAGTTGTCCTGGGTGAGTCCAGTGAACTGGAGAGTAGGTGTTGCAATTCTACTGAGATTCAGGGCTCAACTGGCACATGAACAGACCAAAGATTTAAGTCTCTGGGACATATATTTATCAAGTATAGTGCTAATTATAGGTTCAAATGAGAGGGGCAGAAGAGCCATGTGTAGGGAAAGCATAAATGAGTCTAACTCTGTTACACTGGGAAGCATAAATTCCAAAGTAAGGCCCACTGACAGGGTGGCTAAGTCCTGAGATTTCCACCCTACTTATAGTGTTCAGATATCTCTAGAGCCATGAGGAGCCCCACCATTTGAGGCACTAATACAGAATTTTAAAGCTATATTTACAAGGTATGAAAGGCACAATTGCTAATCTGTATGTTTTTAGGATTCTATTTTTAAATTACATGTTGTTACCTTCCATAAGAGCCCTCAGTTTTTTAGAAAAATAAATAAATAAATTGGCCATAGATGTATGGGCTTATTTATGGGCTTTCAATATTTTTCCATTGATCTATATATCTATTCTTATGCCAGTACCATACTGCTTTGGTTATTGCAGTAAGCTTTAAGATTTGTAAATATGAATTCAAGTTTGATCTTCTGTTTCAAGATCATTTTGGCTATTGAGTGTCCTATGATTTTCAATATGAAAATTTTCAATTTTTGCAGAAAAATCCACTGGAATTTTTATAGGGATTGCATTGAATCTATAGATCACTTTAGGGAAGATTATTATCTTAATAATATGAAGTCTTCCAATCCATGAACAAGGTATGTATTTACAAGGTCTTTAATTTATTTCAGCAATGTTTTATAATTTTAAGTATACAACTCTTGCAATTCCTTTTAAAATTCATTACTAATTTAAAAAAAAAAATTTGGTGCTATAGTAAATAGAATTGTTTTCTTAATTTTATTTTAGATTATTCATTGCTAGGGTTTAGAAATCCATCTGATTTTTGTGTATTAATCTTGTATTCTACAACTTTGTTGAGCTCATTTATTAGCTCTACTAGCTATTTTGTGTGGATTTTTTTTCAGGGTTTTCTATTATAAGATCATGTTATCTGTGAATAGATATAGTTTTACTTCTTCTTTTCCAATAGGGATGTCATTTATTTCTTTTTCTTGCGTAACTACCCTGGCTAGAACTTCCAGTACAGTGGTAAATGGACTTGGCAAAGGCAGGCATTCTTATCTTGTTCCAGATCTTTGGGAGGAAGTTTTCAGTCTTTCACTATTAAGTATATATTAGTGATGGAATTTTCATAAAGGCAATTAATTTGTTGAGTGTTGGCTTTTATCAAATGCCTTTTCTGTGTCTATTGTGACGATCATGTGCTTTTTTCTTTAATTCTATTTATAAAGTGTATAAATAAATCCTACTTGGTCATGGTATAAGTTTTTAGCTATGTTACTGGATTTGGTTTTTTGGTGTTTTGTTGAGGATGTTTACATCTCTATTCTTAATGGATATTGGTCTGAAGTTTTCTTTTTCTCATGGTGTATTTGTTTGTCTTTGATATGAGGGTAATACTGGAATCATAGAATGAATTAGGAAGTGTCTCCTTTGCTTCTATTTTTTTTGCAAGAGTTTGGGAAGGATTACTGTTAATTCTTCTTTAAGTATTTGGTAGAATTAACCAGTGAAGATAGCCAGTACTAGACGTTTCTTTACGGGAATTTTTTGATCATTGACTCAGTCCATTTGCTTGTTTTAGGCCTATCAGATTATCTATATAATTTATTTTGGAATTATTCTGCAAGGGAGATTTGTCTCCTCTCTCCAATTTATTAATTTACTCTTTCATTTATTTATATCAATATGATTCATGCATGTTTACTTTATGCTGTTGTTTGTGTTCTGATACTACTTTATTTATTTTGCAGCTCACATTGTTAAAGGGTTATCCATTGGGAGCTCCCATGCCTCTTTGATATACCCCCATCGATATGTTTAAATTTATTTTTGCACTTTACTTTCTGGTATTATAAGATCCTCTAGGGCCATCTTGCATATTTCCTGCCCAATCTAAAATCAGTCATTTCTCCAGGGACCCTCATTTCCTTTCTTGGAAAATGTTATTGGAAACCAAGGTCTGGTTACTAGGTGTCCTCTTTCCTACTGGAATTTCATTTCTTTTCTTGTAGGCCTTCTCAGGTGATAGAGCAAAGACATATATGTATGTATACTAGCCCTGTCTTTTTTACTGTCTCTGTAGTTTGCCTTTTCCAGGAAACATGGTATAAAGCCTTTAGAGACTGGCTTCTTTCACTTAGGAATATGCATTTAAGATTCTTACATGTCTTTTTTTTTTTTTTTAAGATTTATTTTTATTTATTTCTCCCCCCACCCTTGTTGTTTGTTCTTGCTGTCTGCTCTCTGTGTCTGTTCGTTTTCTGCTCATCTTCTTTTTAGGAGGCATTGGAAACTGAACCCAGGACCTTCCATGTGTGAGGGAAGAGCCCAATCACTTGAGCCACATCTGCTCCCTGCTTGTTGTGTCTCTCATTGTGCCTCTTTGTTGCATCATCTTGCTGCATCAGCTCGCTGTCTTGCTCATCTTCTATAGGAGGCACTGGAAACCGAACCCAGGACCTCCCGTGTGGTAGGTGGGTGCCCAACTGCTTGAGCCACATCCACTTCCCTCTTAGATGTCTTTTTGTGATTTAATTGTTCATTAGTTTTTTGTTTTGTTTTGTTTTTTAAAGGAGGTATTGGGGATTGAACCCAGTACCTCGTGGGAAGCAGGTGTTCAACCACAGGTGCTACATCCACTTTTATCACTGAATAAAATAGACATAGCATAGATTTTTAAATCTATTTACCTATTGAAAAACATCTTGGTTACTGCCTATCTGGGAAATAATTTCTACTTTGCAATTATGAGTAAAGCTGTTATAATCTTTCATGTGAAGGTTTTTGTGTGGATATAGGTTTTCAGTGATATGGGTAAATAAATAGGCATGCTATTGCTGAACCATATGGTAAGACTATGGTTAGCTTTGTAAGAACTTCCAAATTGTCTTCCATAGTGGCTGTAGCATTTTGTATTCCCACCACCAATGACTAAGAGTTCCTGTTGTTCTGCATCCCATCTAGCATTTGGTATTGCTAGTATTTTTGAATTTATCCTAAAAGTTGTGTAGTGGTATCTCATTGTTGCTCTAATTTGAAATTCCCTAGTGACAAATGATCCTGAGCATTTTGCATATCTTCATTTGCCAGTTTCAGGTCTTCCTCGGTGATAAGCCTGTTCAGATCTTTTGACCATATTTCATGGGACTATTCATTTTTATTGTTGGGTTTAAGAGTTCTTCAAATATTTAGGATAAAATTCTTTTGTCTGGTATGTGTTTTGCAAATACTTTAAGCCAAATGTGGTTTGCCTTTTCATCCTCTTAACAGCATTGTTCACAGAATAGAAGTTTTAATTTTTGTAAAGTCCAACTTACTAATTTTCATGGATTTTGCATTTGATGTTGTGTCTAAAAACTCATATCTAAACCCAAGTTCAGATAGAAATCATCATATATTGTCTTCCTCCTATATTTGCATCTTTTCTTGTAGTTTTTATATTTAGGCAGGCCTATGATCTGATTTAGGCTAATTTTTGTGAAGGCTGTATATATTATATATTTTTTCATGTCGATGTCCAATTGTTCCCACACCATTTGTTGAAAAGACTATCCTTGCTTCATGGGATTGTCTTTACACTTTGTATCGGTCTCTTTCTGGGCTCCTTGTCCATTGCATTGAACTATGAGTCTATTGTATAATCGAAGCCACACTGATTTGTTTATTGTAGCATTATAATAAGTCTTGAAGTCAGGTTGGGTAAGTCCTCCAACTTCGTTCTTCAGTATTGTGTTAGCTATTCTGGTCATTTGCTTGCCTCTATTAACTTTGGAATTTATTTGTCAACCTCCACAAAATATCTTACTGGGATTATGATTGGAATTGTATTGAATCTATAGATGAATTTGGGAAGAAGTAGCATCTTTAGTCTTTCAATCCATGCATGTAGATTATCTCAACTTTTTTGTTAGATAAGTTGTGAGTTTACAAAGCAATCATACATAAAATATACGATTTCCATACACCACCCTATCACCAACACCTTGCATTGGTGTGGAATATTCATTACTATTGATGATAGCACTTTTAAAAAATAATTATACTATATTTTTAGGAGGTACTGGGAATTGAACCCAGGACCCCATACATGGGAGGCAGTAGCTCAACCACTGAGCCACACCCACTCCCCTGTGCTATATTTTTAAATAGTAGTTACCTTTGTGATAATTGATGAAAGATTACTAAAATAGTTCTATTGTCTACTATTTATATTAGGTATAACATTTCTCTTTTTCTTTCTCTCCTTCTTTCCTTCCTTCCTTCCTTCCTTTCTTTCTTCCTTCCTTCCTTCCTTCCTTCCTTCCTTCCTTCCTTGTTCTTTCTCATTAGAGGTTTGTAGCTTTCCACACATACATACTGTACATATTTTGCTAGATTTATACCTAAGTAATTTAGTTTTTGATGCTATTATAAATGGTATTGTGATTTTAATATTATTTGTTGAAAAAATGCCTTTCAATGTGTTTGTTGTAAGCCCTTTCATCAAATCCAGAGACTTGGAATGATTGTCTTTGTTAATTTTGAAGAGTTTAATAGAGGTCTCCCTGGGGACTCCCTAAGAGCCATTTCAGAAGTCCCATCCCCAATCTACCCTTTCTTTCAAAATGACTTCTTCATGTCATTTTAGGATTATTTAAAGTTAATGTATTTCTGATTATCATTTAATATTATTTTATAGCTTATCCTACACTTCTATTCTGAATAACAAATCTTTGACGTCCTCAAGATGAAGGTAATGAAAATATTCTCTGGTGTTCTTCTGGAACTTGGTCATTTTGCTTTCTCATTTAGGCCTGCAATCTAACTACTATCAGTTTGTACTTTGGTAAGAGGTTTGGGTCGAGGCCCCTTTTCAATTTATAATATTATCTACTTGCTCAAGTACCATATACTGGAAAAAAAATCTTTATTGAATTGCAGGAAGTCATTTATCATAACTGAATATTATATGTGTGTGAACCTACTTCTGGATTCTATTTTATTTCATTGATATTTTTAAAAGTTTTGCACTAATGCCACACTTTTTTGTCTTTATTTTTTGATCTACTATGGCATTTTTTGTAAAATTTGCAACCTTGTTGTGTAAGTACTAAAAGGACTGTAACATTTTATTTTTCAGAATTGTTTGGCACATTCTTCAAATAAATTTTGTATTTTAGAATAGTTTTAAATGTGCAGAAAATTTGAGGCACAGAGAGTTTTCATATCCCTGCACTCAATTTCCCCTATGTTAATACCTTACATTAGTATGGTACATTTGTTACAATTAATGAACCATATTGACACATTATTAACTAAGGTCCATACTTTATTCATGTTTCCTTAGTTTTTAACCTAATGTCCTTTTACCATTCCAGGAACCCATCCATGACACTCTTTGCATTTGCCTAAATTCCCTTGTAGACACCTCTTGGCTGTGACAGTCTCACAGGATTCCCTTGTTTTGGATGATCTTTACAATTTTGAGGAGTACTAGCCAGGTATTTTGCACAGCATTCATAAATTGTGATTTGTTTGATGTTTTTCTCATGATTAAACTTGGGTTGTAGATTATTTTAGAAAATACATGAAACATTTTGGCATGGCTTTATAATTCTTAAACTGATATTTCACTTCTCTGGGCTTAAATTCCTTATCTGTGAAATAGAAGGAACTGTTCCATAAGCTCTTTTGTAGAAGTGTTCATGTGCTTTTGTGACCCGTTATATACAAATTATGAGAAATGTAGATGGCAGCCAAAAAGAGTGAATTTCTTTTCTTTAATCTCCTTTCCCAAATTCTACACCAGCGCCCCTATGCATATATTATGCACCTTTTAAACTCTTGTGGATATTTTTAATTTTTGCAGACTAATATCCATTCTCTTTTTCAAATATCAAATTATTGGGTTATTACCTCTCTTGGGGATTGTTTTTCCTTCCACTTCTGCTGTTTTAAATAGTTTTATTTTCAGCTCCAGTTTCTTCTGCTGAACATTAATACTGTATTCCTCCATGTATCTGTCTTAAATTCTTTTGACTCTTATTCTACCTTGTATTGCTAATGATTTCATTCATGATTATAGTGGTTTCAATTACCCCCATACAAACAATACAGATTTTTATCTGTACCCAGAGTCTTTAAACCAGATTTCACCTGCGTATAATATCTGCACTTGAATGACTTAAAGGTACTTTAAATTCAAAATGCCAATTTATATTCCTTTCTAGTTCTTCTCCCTTTTGTTCCACTCCTAGTGTTTATGCATCTGGGTATGGTATGTAGTCAATTACACAAGCAACCTCTTATTCAATCAACCAACAAGGTGTTTCTACACATCTTTCATGTCTATTTCTGTCCATTTCACTCTCCTACCAGTGGCTCAGGCTATTAAACTCTCTCACATGGAATATTGCAATGCTTTAGCTATTTCACCTGAATTCATCCAGACTTGCTTTCTTCCGATATATTATGTACACCCTAACCAGAGTGATATTTTTAAAAAGCAAATCATATCACCTACTTGCTTATATTACTTCAAATGTATCTCTGGGCCCATAAGAAACAACCAATATTGTTACTGTAGCCTTCAACCCTTGTATAATTGCTCTTCTTTACCACTCCACCTGCATTTTGTTTCATATGACTCTTTACTTTGTGTTCTGGAATTATCTTGGCATTTCTTTATTTCCAGGTCATGCTTCTTGCCAACACTGGGCTCTTATACAGGCTATTTCTTCTCCTGGAAAGCTCTCTTGCCCTTTCTAGTCTCTTGCCCGTGGACTTAATCTGAACACCTTAATAAAGTTAATTTATCTAAATTATTGCTCATGGATCCTCCATAGTTCCCTTTTATATTTTTGATTAATTGATTAATTTATATATCTGACAATAGATCATATGCTAGTTATGCACAATTTATAAGCAATGGAAAAGTGAATATTGGAATGGCTTCCACAGGAATAAAATAGGTTTTCCTATAAGTGAGGAGTCAAAAGTAAATTTCTAGTGTTGGTCAGCTGCCTTTAGCAATCTCTAAAAGAGTCTCTATGTTTCTTTCATCTTGTCTGACTGAAGCTATACTTTGGGATTAAGGTAATTTGACAGCATCCTATGTATTTTTGTCCAATTGGATTGTAGTCAAGATGTAGATTTGATCACTGCCTAATGAAGGTGAGTCTTTTTCTTATAGATGATCTTGGAAGAAGACACTTACAATCCATTTCCTGATATGAAAATAATGCATAGATCCCAAGGAAGAACAAAGCAGCTAATTACTTCTCAGGCACAATTTTAGTATTTTAGATTCTGAATTTTGTAAAATTACATGTGATGCCATTGTCCTTGTGTTTTAAGAAATATCAGCTCATGTATGTTCTTAATGGAAATTTTATTTTTTAAAATGAACTTTCTTTTTACACCCACTTAAGTGCAGACATTTTGTTTTGTTTTAATGTTTCTTAAAGGTATCTCATTCTTGTGATTTCTGTGATCAGATTAGCTAGTAAATATTGTTTTGTTTAGATAAATACATGGAAAAATTCAAATACTCTTGTGAACTCCATTATTTTTCACAGAACAGAGGTTTCTGATTGGCTTTCCTTTCTCCTTCTTTATTGTGATGATGAATTCCCAGAGGTCTTTATCTCTGTCCCTTGCTGGGCACAGGGATAACAGGAGGGAAAGAAAGTCTGATTATGTGAGTAAATCTTTGCTTATTCATTTAAGTTTAATATGAGTCTGGGTCATAGTGTTTTTCTTCTGGACTTTTGATTCCGCTGATAGAGCCTTATCTGGTTCAGAGACAAGTCTGAATTAATCAACAAGAGACTCATAATGAGCTCTTTCCCCTCAGTTAACCTCTGTGCCTCTTACTTTACATCTTTTTCTGTAGAGAGTTAGACTATCAGTCTCACAAATCCATCCATGCTAAGATGGTGTGGATACTCCAACAAGCCTCCTCTCTTCTGAAACCTCCTGGTAAGAGTGATGAAGCAAACACACTCATGTGCTGCCTGAACGATTATTGGTTTCCTATTCAACATCCACCTCCTTCTCATGAGAATGGATCTGGGTATCACTCTGAGCTTCCATAAAGCTATTCCAATAAGAACCTTCCCACTCCAGTTCGGTTTTAGTATCTCCTGGTGGTAAAATCAATGAATGACTTTGGCTTTTGGGAAACAGAAAGCAGATTAGAGAATCCAATCACTTGTGAATGTTTAGTAAATTTGGGCAAATTTGGACTTCTGTAATTATGTTTTCAATAGGATGTGGTCTCAAAAACCTCCAAAACATAAAACACTTGCATTCTTCAGTCAGTATGGGTTTGGGGGCCTAGTGCAATGTCTATTGGTGTGTTATACACTTAGTTTA
This sequence comes from Cabassous unicinctus, assembly GCA_029593785.1. Classification (NCBI taxonomy): domain Eukaryota; kingdom Metazoa; phylum Chordata; class Mammalia; order Cingulata; family Chlamyphoridae; genus Cabassous; species Cabassous unicinctus. Next base: position 19,585 of record JAQZBX010015824.1, read on the forward strand.
AATCCAGATAGCTCATCCCTGTTCCTGCCCAGAGTGATGTGTTTCCTTCTCCACAGCTTATTGGAGCAGTGATATTAGACGGCTAGAGACTGAGCCCAGTTCCCAAACTCTTTCTTCTCTCTCTCTTTCTTTTTTATTAAGGATTCACATACCATACAATCCATCCAAAGTGTGTAATCCATATCAGTAGCTCTCAGCATAATCACAAAGTTAATATGTCTATCTTCTCAAGGCCATACTCTTCACCTACTTACCCTACCCATGGTGCAAGTTGCATAATATATGCATGTATTTCTTCATAAAGCCATATTAAGTGATCCACTCCTCTAGTATTCCCTTTCTGGTAATTTTTAGACATTTATATCCTGCTGTGAGTCATAGGCAGTCTCTCCTGCTCTTAATTGCTGCAGATGAATACATGTAAGAGGCAAAGTCTAGTGTGGGGGTCCTAAAGAATTTCGCTTCCAGGCTGGGTTCATTTTTCCCTCAAATGTCATGTACCAGAAGGATTTGTCCGCCACAAACATTTCTGATGGTATCCAGGTTAATAATTCAAAGAGCCATATAATAGGTATAATATTCACTTTACAATAATAAAGTAGCATTTTTCTCATTTGTCAGATTTGGGTCTTTTATTAAATCAACATGAAGCATTAGTCACCTCAAGGGTTTCTTTCTAAATCCTGGGTTTCTTCCCTGCTAAAAAGAAGGGTTAGATTAGGGTGACAATTTGGGCCTAATACACAACCTAAGAGTAGGCAGTTTAAATATTTTATCCCTAACATTAACCACAAATTTATAAGATAAGAATTATAAATCCAATATTTATAGCAAGGAAACTGTGGATACTCAATCTTGACAATCTAAAGATTGAGTCAAGGTTATTCAGTAGTAGTTGGGCTTTGAACTCAAGCCTTCAACTGCAAAATCTCTTCACACTGACTCAGACTATGGGGCTGATTAGTCATTAGGGAGAATAAGTATCATAGATCTCTTCCTTTATTCAAAAGTCTCCATTGTCTCCCACTTACCTCTGAGGTAGAGATTAAATTATTTAGCAGGTAATTTGGGCCATTGTACATCTGTTCTCAATTTCACTCCCTCTCAATTTTGCCCAACTGTTCTCAATTTTCACTGCCTCTCCTACTCCTAAAATTCAAATCCTTTTCTCTAGGCCGGGCTCTACAAAGATGGCTGCACCTGAGATGCATTTGGGAGCTTTAAAAAACATATTACTGCCTAATGCTCATCTATGAAAAATTGATTCACAATTTTAATGGTGTATCCATAGGCTTCAGTAGGTCTCCAGGTGATTTTCATAGGCAACTAGTTTTTAAAACTTCTAAGGACTTAGAAGCATGTCTACCATTTCCAAACCCTTTCTTCTTTTCTCCTGCTTGATTCTCTTGTCCCTTTCTAGCCCCCTTGTTTAGGAAGCTTTCACAGCTCTTCTTTATCTTAGGATCTATAACCACTCTTATTAACTTCTTCCCTCCCCATACTTCTAGGTTCATCAGATCAAATTGTTCCCAACCCTCCTGCTAAGGGAAGATCTATGGTAAATTCTTTGTGAGGTACCATTCATGACTTACTTTACAGCTTCCAGGGAGGGCACAGAATACCTTTATGTCTTATCTGCCCTGGGCCATACATCTCACCCCATCAAGAGCCTCACTCACACATTAATAAAAGAGACTTCTTAGCTGGGTAGAGACACCTGAGAAGAAAAGAAGACCAAGGTAGCTGCAGTGTCCAGAGCTGTTGACCTCATTCTCCACTATCTCTTTGTGTAGTAGGTCCTGAGGGGAAAGTAGAGAAGTAGCCCTGGTTTGTAGCTTTGCCTGAGGACTGCTTTGTATTAGTCTATTCAGAATTTACTGTTCTTATTTTTTTGAAGAAAATACTGAGATACAAATATGCATGCTTATTTTCAATACAGCCAAGCTCTTTATAGGATAATTGGAAAGTTTGAAGACTAAGCAGCTCCTTCTCCTGTGTTCACAGAGGGTTTTTCCTGGGCTTTCTCTAAAATCCTGGTAGAGGGGGTTGGGGAGTCTCCCACTGACCTAAGTCTTGTTGAATCATAGGGTTGGAGGAAGGTTAAAGGGAATCATCCTCCCTGAGTATGAATCTGAGGTTGCAACAGTTACTTTACCTGTAAGAAACTAAAACTGGGCCCTGGATTCTCTATTCTGTCAACTTGAAATGGGAAAATTTTCCCTGTGTCAAGTGCTGTAAACATTCTGAAGGTCTCCTATCACACACTTGATAAAGTGCCCTTCTACCATGAATCAAAGCAATTTTAATTATTGTCTTGACATTTGCTTTCTACACTGTTGAGTAAAGTTTCCAGTCAGGGCTGAAACTCTAAACATATACTAGAAAATGTAGGAAACAACTGCTGTAATTTAGGAATGAAGAGGCTTGTTTTATTGGGTTTATAATCCTTAAACTGGTAAAATGAAATAGGATATGTTACAAATGTCATTTTAAAATTTAATCAATGGGTTGGTTTTTCTCGTTGATTACTCACATTAGAGATGTAGAGGCAGTGTGATATGTTAAATAGGCAGTAGACCTTAATTCTTCACCTTAATTAGTTCTCCTTTTGGTATATCAGATTCCATTTTCTCAAATGCAAACTGTGAAGAGGAATGAACTCTTCTAGATCTGGTATTCCTTGACAATCTGTTTTGTTGCTGGATAGCTCTGAGTCCCCTGAAGCCAAGGCTTGGTATAAAGGGGGAACTCTTTGATCCTCTTGGGGACAATTTGTCTTCTGTAAAGTGCAGTCATTCATGAAGTTCAGGATAAAGTAGCTCTGAGGTATTTGGTGAACTCATGAAATCAGAGAACTGATGAAAAATACATTCAGGGCATTGTCTTCACTGAGATCAGGATGTGTTATAAAAAATGTATTAATTAAATGGTATCTTCAAGCCGAGGATTGGGGGTATCTAAAAATAACATGACACTATTTTTCACAAAGCTATATTAGTTAGGAAATTAACAATTTTTTAAAGATTTGCATATATTTTGAGAATTTATTTTTACAACCACTACAAAATTGTCATTCATTACTTACAGAGTCTTGAGTAGGTGATTTGTATCAACTTCTGTTACCATTAGATGTAGTAACTTCATATCAGAGACTGTATATTTTATCTTTTAAACTTTTTCAACTATGCCTTGCTTCTAGAATATGTCTTTTTTAAATCACCACTTCTCAGGCATCCAGTAAGTTACTACTGATTAATTTGAAAGTTGAAATAGATAAACTATTAATCTCTTTTTTGAATTGAAAATTAATGTCGATTTCACCAAACAAAATGTACAACAGAATGAGTCTTCAAAGTTTAAAATATGTACTTTTAATACACCGAGTTCAAGAAGTAAAATTTACCCAGCAATCTAAAACTTCTTGACCTTTTGTAGATAAATGTTAATGTTTTTATATTACCTCAAAGTTCCTATAATTGTCTCTCAGTTGCTGTTTCACACAAACATATGAAAGATGTAAAGTATGTCTCATATTAATGAAGAACATTTCATTCAAATGTTCATCTTCTAATAAATTTATGTTGTCTGTGTTTTGCAGTCAATATGTTATTTATACCTTTATCCTCAAAAAACTTGCACAAAAGAGTAAATTCCAGCCTGTGCAACAAATTGCCAAACTTACTGCAATAAATGTACCTTCTGCATTTCATTGAGGTAAGACCACATTAGTATATATTTTCTCTTCCTAAATAATGAATAACTAGTTAGAAGTGTTAGTAAATCCATATTGCTGATAACCTAGGCATAGCATGTATAGAAAATAACTAATATGGTTGTAAAATCCAAAGGAACACTTACTAGTTTACCAAAGGCTGCCAATGCAAAATACCAAGAAGGGATTGGCTTTTTTTTTTAAGGAATATAGCCTTTTTTATTAACTATTTTAGGTAGCACTAACTAAATAATATTTAACAGTTTTGGTTCATTTATACAGCACATTAAATAAGCTATGCGCAGAGTTAAGTAACAAAAATTCCTCTCAGAATAAAATGACAAAGCACAGAAAAACTAGATTGTAACACAAACTGTGTTTTCACATTCATCATCCCCCTTTAAAAAAATCACACTTGTAGGCTTAGCTTTCTGTTTATTTACATTATTAACTTTCTTCTATGGATGGAGCCTTTGTAGCCTCATCAGGAACATGGAATGCCGAGAAAATGGACTGAAGTCCTCTCAGCCAAACAGCCCTTTCAACCATTCACCTAATGCTTATTACTGAGGCTTTCTGACAACTCCAAGGCAGGGACAAAGCTGTCCCTGACAGACACCAGCTGCATCTGCCCTATTTGATATAAGCAATAATGAGAGTGTACACTGGGCAGTTCTAGGTCTGACCAGATGGGACCTGCAAGAAGAACTCCATATCTGGTGCTGTGGGGGAAGATGGGGAGTCACAAGACCCAATGTTCTCCTGGTGGAAAAGGTCACCTGCATCATCTTTGGAAGTGAGCATGTCAATGCACATGGGCAGAGGCAGGTAGTTAACATTTTGGTTTCACAAGAACTACAGACACTCAGAGCTGGAAGGGCCCTATTCAGCAGTTCACCCAGTACCCCATCCCAACCTGGGCAGGAATCCCCTCTGATAGCTGGCCGTCTGTCCCACACTGGAATAGTCCAGGTTCCTCTGGCTTTTCTTACATTTGGTTCAAACAAGCCACTACCCAGTTTTTTGTAAAGAGCTTAAAACAAATTTAAGAAACTTAGCTTGGTCTACTGATCTGGGAGGCTGGAAACCTTGATTTTATTCCAATCCTGAAGAAAGCCTCCAAGATGTGTTCTATTTAAAATAACTTGAATCCATAATCTCTCCTACAGTTTCCAGGAGTAATGGGTACCTGGGTCATTGTTTATGCTTCCATTCTGGAGAATTCACTATCACACAACAGTTCCTATTGTGTTGTTGAACCTTCAGACCCACTTAGCTATATTCTGGAGCCACCCAGACAATGTTTATACCCTTTGCAGGTGGCAGGGCTGAGGATCAATTTAGCTTTGTTAAAGGAGCTGTAGGAAATGTAGATTTTCTGCTTGGAAGCTGAAGATGCTCACTTAACACTAAGATAGGAGGAGATCCTGGTAGACCAAACAACCCAGATGGCAAAGGAAGTCCATACTGCAGCAGGTAGCACCAATGCCAAGCATGAATACATGGTGGGCAAATATGTCATTTCCATACTTAGATCCATTGGACCAGGGATTGATTGGGAGACATTTATGACTCAGCATGGCCTTAGAAAAGATCCTCTCAGTCTATGATCTCAGGATTGCAGGAACATGCCTAAGCAGATCTGCTAGAGCTCCACTTCTGGAGCTGCAGGGGTTTTCCAAAGTGGTGTGTTCACATTTCATGAGGTGGGATGCCTATTTCTAAGGAGGTGTGATTAAACAAACTTCTTCCCAAGACTCATATTTCCTCCATCGTATGAAGTAAGGCATGGTGCAGACAAGTGGGGACCCAAAGGACCACTAAAGACCCTGCCCTCAAGTATCCCTCTGAATGTTCAAAGATGCCTTCCATTTTGGCCACCTTTGGTCTTCTCTTATTCCTGCAACCCTTTCTCCTTTGGCAGAGCACCATGATGTCCCATCACTTGTCTGTGCCCTTCAATGGGTGATACTGGGCACTGGCCTCATCCTCCAGACATGCTCTGACTGGTGGGCTGGCACAAGTTGCATTTGATTTATAAGATAACATTGAAGAAGCTGTAATTGACCTGACACCTTCAGTACTACCAAGTTGAGCACCTCTTTTTGTCCTTCCAAATAAATTGTCAAAGCCTCATCCTCTGTACAGCCTGAGTATACTAACATTAGATGAGCAGGGAGCTTGAGCTTTCACCCCCCAACCTGGTAGCTGGGATGCTGTCAGCAGAGACTAGAAATCAACTGGGGAAACCGGATTCATTCCTGTCCATCTTCCCTTCCTCCCAACCAGAGGGCTGGGGAGGATTTCAGAAAGGAGGGAACTGGAGAAAGGGATTCATTAAATCTAAATAGAAAGTTCTGGACAGATGTTCTAGCAACCTATTTGTGAACTGACCAGGAATAACACTGCAAAAGGTCTGAGAACTGAACTACAGTGTGGAACACTTCCCAGGATTTCTGATTGGCCTCTGGGTAGCACACAAGCAAAGTAGACTAGAATAGCACTACAAAGACTCTGAAAATTAAATTGTCAATGAACCACAGCCCATGAATCGGCCAGGACCTGACCGCTAAACCTAAACCTTAACTGTAGAAATTGACATCGAGCTTTGATGAATATTATTTTGTTGGGTTTGGCTCTTTATTCCAACCATTAAAAATCTCAGTTACCCTAATACTGAAGATTTTTAGAACCTGCCTAGTCATGCATCCAATATAGTAGCAGGCTGAGGACAGATTCAGTGTACACAAAAAGATACCCTCTTACAATAACTGATTTACAGGCTCCGTTACTTTCTCAAGGTCATCCAAAGACATCCCATGTCTTAAGGGAATGTAGGTAACTCTTATCTGGGATACAGGCTTCATCCCTGTTGAAGTCAGGACCATCAATTGCTTCAGTATAAGGTGCATATGGGGGTGGGGAAAGGCCAAGTGTATTAGGTGGGAAAACAGTGGATTTATGGGTTCCATAGTAAAGCAACATTATTCTGTATCTGTTATACTTTCTCTGAGTATACCTTACTTGGAAATCAGGTATTAAAGTTGCCCTGTGGCAACTTTTTTGAAAAATTGAAAAGCCTGGGGTAAGGTAAATTAAGTATATGATTCTGCTGAGTTGAGCTCTGGGGACTTAAATTCTTAAAGTAAGATATTCTTATATCTAAAACAATGCTGTGTATGCTGTACTTTTTCCCTTTATGGGATAGAGAGGGTTCTTATTTCAGCCTCTGGTCAATGCACAGAAGGTGGCAGTGTAGACCTGGGCTTTCAAAGGCTACCAAAGTAGTACCAAATAACTCATCTCAAATGATTCCTTGGGGCAAGAGGGTGTTGGAAACTCAGAGGTGGAAAGTGGGAGGGTCAGGGTCCTTGGCCTACAAACAAAACCTGAACTGGCAGGAAAGAATACACGTGGCAGTTCCCGACATTTTCAAAAGGATGTAGGTGATGTCATATTTGGGAATGAGTAGAGCTAGTTAAGCAGGAATACTCCCTGGAAAGCTCCCTGAAGTCAGGAAGTTGGACAGGCTTTCCCAAAATGGTTCTCACATTTTACAAACTATTTCTCAGCTCAAAGAGGGGACATATCAAACAGGTAACACAAGAGAAGGAAAACAGATTGTATGCCTGATAATAACTATGGACGGTTGTTAAACTGATGGTATATGTGTAATACATGAAACTACAAGGTTTGATGGGAATTCTTTCAGGTCCAGGAAGGTTGCTCAGGTGTGACCAGACCTTGATGGGGTAACTCATCCCAACACACCATATCACAACCTGTAGGACAACTGTAGCTTAACAGATGCCAGAGACCACAAGAAGACCCACACAGTGATCTGGACATGTGAAGTCTTCCTGCAGTTTCTGGAGGAGATTGCAGCTTGCCATTCTTATTCTGCCATCTTGGAGCCAAATGGGTTGGCTTTTAAAATGGGAAATCCATTAGGGGTTAAAGCTTTCAGTTCTGATGCTGTGAAAATGTCCAAATCAAGGGACAATCAGAGATGCTTTTTCACCAAGGTTATGTTCTGGCAGATCCTGTAGCCCTACCATGTGGCAAGGCAAGATGGCAGCCAAATCTCTGCCGAGGTACCTGCCTTCCCCCTCAAGGCTCACCATCCCCTAGGGCTCAGCTGTGGGTGATACAGCATATGGCTTATCTCTTTCTAGGCTTCCTCTCTTAGACTCAGCTGCTCCACTTTCTCCCGAGTTCAGCTGTGGGCGATCAGGCATATGTCAGGGCTCATTTTCTCAGCCTTGAGCTGCTCCACGGGCCCAGCCCTTCAGTGGCCTCCATTCTCTGCTGATTCCAGAATCCGGGAACTCTTTCAGTCTCTCAGTGCTTCTCTGTCTTCCTGTAGTCCTCTCTCCCACATTGAAGGATGAAAATGGTGGCTTCCTTTCTCTCTGTGGGTTCTTAATTTATATAAGGCTCCAGTAAGATGGCGGAGACCCAGCTTGGGTTATACCTTACTGATGTAGTCCAGTCAAAAGCAATCTAATCAACTAATCTAATCAAGAGGTCCCTTAACTGATCTAATATAATCAAAGGATCTCACACCCATAGGAATGGGTTAGTTCAAAAACAATAGTTTCTGAGATTCACCAAATTCAACTGTCACAAACACATTTATAACTTTCCTTGAAATTTTTATTTCTGAAAGTAATTTTGTATTTGTTTTCTCTAATAGCCATTGTGGATATTCTGTAAATATATACATCCATACACTTATTTTAATTGATTATGAATTACTAATTGCAGACTAGGGAACAATATGATGTAATGCCAAAGCCCTGATGCTTAAATGTAGATCTCTGTGATGCCATGAGAATAAGTCTAGTGGACGAATAGATACAGGGAGGGTAATTGAGCAAAGATCTTGAGTGCTTCACACTGAGATCTATCACAATAGGCCCATTCATGCTATACAGTAAGTCCTGTGATGACTAATGTTGTCTCATAAACTTCAGGACAGGCATCCAAACTTTCCTTAGTGTAAGGGAAGTCTATAACATTTCCACCCAAACACCTTTCCTCCATCCTTCACTCTGAAGGAGTTTGTGGTCTGAAGGCTCTGCCATGTCAGCCTTTCTTTCTTCCATATTATCTTAGGAAAGTTTCCTCTCATAAAATTTTTGCACTTATAATCCTAATTGCTGTCTCCTTCTCAAGGGCCACTAACACAATCCCTAATTCTTTCCTTTTTCAGTTATATACAGATTCCAAGACTGAGTCAGAAGTAAATAGGAATGGACAAGAAGCCCCATAGGGGTAGAGGACAAGTACATCACCCAGGAGCAGGTGAGGCCAAGATGCATGTGGAAGTGGAATCATGCTATCTCATCATGTTAGAAGTCAAATCCTCCTCATTAAGAAGCACTTAGTGTACTTTCCAGGAAGTTTAGTGTGTTCTTCTAATAATTTCTTTTTCTTTCTCTCTGTTTCTTTCTTTTTCTAAAGAAAAAGTGGTAACAAATTTGATTTGGATCATTATGGTAGATGCTGACTTTTTGATGGAGTTACACATTCCTGTGGCTTTTATTGTGATCCCTTTTTGAGGCAGATTCTAGAGCCATTTCAAGTCTTCACAATCAGGGCCTTAAGTTCCTAGAGTAGGTGAATCATTCATGATCACAAGATGGAATATAGGATGTTGAAGGTTCTTTACAACTCTAAGATCCTGTGTCTTCAGAATTTTGATTCTCTATGGTTAATTATTCAATGTAGTTTGAAAAGCAGATATCTTAATTATTTGCTTCATAACATAAAACCCAATACAATTAAAATACTAAATATTTTATTCAATAAAATATTTCATGAATTTGTTTCTTTGGTGGGGTAGCTGGCTAATGTAAATGCATACTTCTGGTAACCCTAAGTAAGGAAATATTTTCCAAGGGTACCGATATTAAATTACTGGTGTAAAAATATATAGATACTTGGGCTCTTCTCTGCCCTAAAGAATCAGAACCTCCATTTGAGGAGGTCTTGGAAGTTGAATTTCTAAGAAGCATCCCAGGTTAATATTATAACCATGAATGTGAGGCAATATTGAATCAGACTCTAAGAGAGAGACTATGTCTATAATTAAATGGATTGCAGAAATTATCTAAAGATTATATAAAATATATGACCGGGAGAAATTTATCATATTCTTTTTTTTTTTTCAGGTATGAGTCACTTTATTTTTTTTTAAATTTTTTTATTTTATATATTTTAAAAGATGCTTAGATTACATAAATGTCACACAAAAATTACAAGGATTTCCACATTCCCCACCTCCCACACCTCCCATAACATCCCACATAAACATCTTCATTAGTGTGGCATATCACCTGCAATGGATATACACATCCTGGGGCTTTGCCATTAAGCATGGACCATAGTTCACATTGTAGACCACACTTTCTCCCACACAGTTCTGCATCTTATATGCTGATTGATGTAAAATGGCCTGTATCTGTTGTTGCAATGTCACTCAGGATAATTCCCAAGTCCCGAAAAAGCCCCTGTATTACAACTGCTTTTCCCTTCCCTGCCCAGAAGGTGTCCAGTTGCCACTGGCTCCACCTCACTGCTGTAATTTCTTCCATTACTTGAATCACAATATGTCTACAACAGAATGCCAGTGAGTCCACACTAGTCCATAGTTCTTCCCCCAATTCTGAGGAGTTTGGGATGGTGATGTCCACTCCACCTCCAAGTGAGAGGGGGCTTACATCCCATGGATACAATGGATGGGATTATCCTGCCTGCAGCTGCAGACTCTCTCCATTCCCTGGGATGGCCATTGTCCATCATCATCTCCTCACCAGGTGACTTGGGTGAGTCCATTGAGCTGTAGAGTAGGCATTGCAGCTCCACCGAGATGCCAGGCACATCTGGCACATGGGCAGGCCAAAAGGCTCCAATCTCTGGAAGTACACCTACACACTCCAGCATCACATATAGGTTTGAATAGAAAGGACTGATGGACCATGTGCAGGGAGGACTTAATTGGGTCCAACTTTGTCACTCTCAGGAGCACAAATTCCAAAGTATAGCCCACTGATAAGGCATCAATCTCTGGAACTATCCCCCCTTATATAGGAACTCAGTGTCTCCAGAGCCCTCAGGAGCCCCTCTGTTTGGGGTGATATTCACTTTGGTGTTCTATGAGATACTAACGAGGTGTGCATAAGCGTTACCTCCGGGATGACCTCCTGACTCTCTCTGAAGTCTCTTAGCTACTTGAACTCATTTGTCTTTACCTTTTCCCCCTTTCATTCAAGGTCTTTTTCCAGTCGTATTGCCAGTTGGCACTTGGTGTTAATCCCTTGTTGCCAGGGAGGCGTATCCCTGGGAGTCATGTCCCACACTGGGGGGAAGGTAATGCATTCATATGCTGAGCTTGGCTTAGAAAGAGACCACACTTGAGCAACAAGGAGGCTCTCAGGTGGCAACCCTTAGGCACCCCATAACAGTAGGCTAAGTTTCAATTGTAAGAGCAAAGACTCATAAGGCTAGTCACCAATAACAAGAACCCATTAGTGGACCATTCTCCTTTGCCAGACACTGCTCCTGCACTTGGGGGACTGTTTCTGCTCTCTTGGAGAATGTGGCAGAGCTCTCCAGGCTGGGAATTCAGTATTCCCTCATTTATTGAGTGATTGTCCACCCACTGTGACCATGCCCCACCCCTTGATCATTTGGACAATTTTATATATCTTTCATGTATATTCAGATGAACTTCCTCCCATGAATGCCCCATCCCAGACACCCCCCCACCAATGGTCCTCTGCAGCCCCCATTGTAACCTGTCTGTGATCTAAACCTTCCTTGAAGATGAAGCCCATATAATAACCAAATATAATTAATAGGAAAATGAAATAATAATGATAAGCTTAAATGCAAGAGATAAAATACATGGAAACTCAGAAAAAAAAACTAAAGATAAAATATAATTGAAGGATTGAGACATTCAAAAAATGGGAAGAAACAAAAAAATTAAAAAAAATTTTTTTTTTCCTTTTATCACTGCATTATCGGGTATCCAGTCTGTACTGTGGCACCTTCCCCCTCACTCCCCAGTGTCTCCCAGTGTCTGACACTACCTTGTCTTATTGTCATAAGAACATTCCCACTCTTGCACTTTCAACATCATACCCACAAATCCCATGTTCACCTAGCCCCCCTTCCATCTCTCCCCCCAGTATCCTGGGTATTCTAACCCACCCTTCCTAATCTACCCACCTGTCAACCCTGCACCACCAAACCCAGTAATATCACTACTCACTTGTCCTATCCTTCAATATGCAACTATACTCTATCATTTTACCATAGATTATGTCCGTGTGGGTCATGGCTCACAACCTTCTCTTCTCTTTTTCTCCCTTGCTAACCTATCTTTCAGAAAATGGTTCTCAGAGACTGGCACTTTCTTCAATTCAAATCAATGAGATCATAACTGTTCATCCTTCAATGCCTGGCTTGCTTCACTCAACATAAGGTCTTCAAGATTCATCCATGTTATTCTGTGTCTTAGCACTTTATTCCTTCTTACAGCTGAGTAATATTCCATTCCATGTATGTACCACATTTTGTTTATACATTCATCTGTTGATGGGCACCAGGGCTGATTCCAACTTTTGGCAATTGTGAACAATGCAGCTATGAACATTGGGGTGCATATATCTGTTTGTGTCTTTGCTTTCAATTCTTCTGGGTATATACCCAGCAGTGGAATCACTGGATCATACGGAAGATCTATTGTTAGTTTTCTGAGGAACCGCCAAACTGCCCTCCACAGTGGCTGGACCATTCCACAATCCCACCAGCAGTGGATGAGGGTTCCTATTCCTCCACATCCTCTCCAACACTTATAGTCTGCGTTTTTTTAATAGCTGCCATTCTGATGGGTGTAAAATGGTTTCTCAACATAGTTTTGATTTGCATTTCCCTAATAGCCAGTGATGTCAAACATTTTTTCATGTGCTTTTTAGCCATTTGTACTTCTTCCTTGGAGAAGTGTCTTTTCAGGTCACTTGCCCATTTTTTAAATGGGTTGTTTGTGTTTTTATTTTTGAGATGTAGGATTTCTTCATATATGCAGGATATTAGGCTCCTATCAGATATATGGTTGCCAAATATTTTCTCCCATTGGGTAGGCTGCCTTTTTATTTTCTTAATAACATCCTTTGAGGTGCAGAAGATTTTAATTTTGAGGAGATGCCATTTATCTATTTTTTCTTTTGCTGCTCGTGCTTTGGGTGTGAAGTTCATGAAACCATTTCCTATTACAAGGTCCTGTAGATTCTTCCCTACATTATCTTCCAAGGTCTTTATGGTTTTGGCTCTTACATTTAGATCTTTGATCCAACTTGAGTTGATTTTTGTATAAGGTGTGAGATGGTGTTCCTCTCTCATTCTTTTGGAGATGGATATCCAGTTCTCCAAGCACCACTTGTTAAAGAGGCAATTCTCTCCCAACTGAGTGGGCTTGGTGGCCTTGTCGAATATCAGATGACTGTATATGCAAGGATCTGTATCAAACTCTCAATTTGGTTCCATTGGTCAGTATGTCTATCCTTGTGCCAATACCATGCAGTTTTGAGCACTGTAGCTTTGTAGTATGTTTTAAAGTCAGGTAATGTGATACCTCAAACTTCATTTTTCTTTTTCAATATGTCTTTGGCGATTCGGGGTCTCTTACCTTTCCAAATATATTTTGAAGTTAGTTTTTCCAGTTCCTTAAAAAAAACAGTGTTGATTTTTATTGGGATTGCATTAAATCTGTAGATTAGTTTGGGTAGGGTAGATATCTTGATGATGTTTAGTCTTCCTATACATGAACAGGGAATATTCTTCCATTTATTTAAGTCTTCTTTGATTTCCTTTAACAGTGTTGTGTAGTTTTTTGTATATAAGTCCTTTACATCTTTAGTTAAATTTATTCCTAGGTATTTGATTCTGTTAGTTACTATTGTAAATGGTATTTTTTTCTTGATTTCCTCCTCAGATTGCTCATTATTGGTGTACAGAAATGCGACTGATTTTTGAACCTTGATCTTGTACCCTGTGACATTACTGAAATCCTTTATAAGTTCTAGAAGCTTTGTTGTAGATTTCTCAGGGCTTTCTACATATAGGATCATGTCGTCTGCAAATAATGAAATTTTTACTTCTTCTTTTCCAATTTGGATGCCTTTTATATATTTTTCTTGCCTCAGTGCTCAAGCAGGTACTTCTAAGACAATGTTAAATAGGAGTGGTGATAGTTGGCATCCTTGTCTTGTTCCCGATCTCAGAGGGAAGGCTTTTAAGATTTCACCATTGAAGATGATATTAGCTTTGGGTTTTTCATATATACCCTTTATCATATTCAGAAAGTTTCCTTCTATTCCTATCTTTTGCAGTGTTTTTATCAGGAAAGAGTGCTGTATTTTGTCGAATGCTTTTTCTGCATCTATAGAGATGATCATGTGATTTTTTTCTTTCAATCTGTTTGTGTGCTGTATTACATTGATTGATTTTCTTATATTGAACCATCCTTGCATACCTGGCATGAAACCCACTTGGTCATGGTGTATAATCCTTTTGATATGTTGTTGAATGTGATTAGCAAGTATTTTGAAGATTTTAGCATCTAGGTTCATTAGAGAAATTGGTCTGTAATTTTCCTTTCTTGTGGTATCTTTGTTTGGTTTTGGTATTAGGGTAATGATGGCATCATAGAATGAGTTAGGCAATATTCCTTCTACTTCTATTTTTTTTCGAAGAGCTTAAGCTGGATTGGTGTTAGCTCTTTCCGGAATGTTTGGTAGAATTCAACTGTGAAAACATCTGGTCCTGGGCCCTTCTTAGTTGGGAGGTTTTTGATGACTGAGTCTATCTCTTGTAATTGGACTGTTGAGTTCATCAATTTCTTCTTTAGTCAATGTAGGCTGTTTGTAAGTTTCTAGAAATTTGTCCATATCCTCTAAATTATCCTTCTTCTTGGCATATAATTTTTCAAAGTATCCTCTTATTATACTCTTTATTTCTGTGGGGTCAGTAGTGATATTCCCTTGCTCATTCCTTATTTTGTGTATTTGCATCTGTTCTCTCTTTTTCTTTGTTAGTCTGGCTAAGGGTTTGTCAATTTTATTGATCTTCTCAAAGAACCAGCTTTTGGTTTTGCTTATTTTTTCTAGTGCTTTCTTATTCTCTATTTCATTTAGTTCTGCTCTAATCTTTGTTATTTCCTTCTTTGTACTTCCTTTAGGTTTAATTTGTTGTTGTTTTTCCAATTCTTCCAAGTGTGCAGTTAGGTTTCAATTTTAGCTCTTTCTTCTTTTTTAATATATGTATTTATGGCTATGAACTTCCCTCTCAGGACATCTTGGGCTGCATCCCATAGGTTTTGATATGTTGTGTTGTCATTTTCATTAGTTTCAAGATAGTTACTGATTTCTTTTGAGATTTCCTCCTTGACCCACTGTTTGTCTAAGAGTGTGTTGTTTAACTTCCATATCTTTGTGCCTAATCTGTTTCTCTGGCCCTTCGTGATTTCCAATTTCATTCCATTGTGGTCAGAGAAATTACTTTGTATAATCTCAATCTTTCTGAATTCATTGAGAGTTGTTCTGTGGCCTAGCATGTGCACTTGAGAAGAATGTAATTCCTGCTGTATTTGGGTGTAGTATTCTGTAAATGTCTATTAGGTCCAGGTCCTCTAATGTATTATTCAGAGTCTTTGTTTCTTTATTGATTCTCTGTGTCGATGTTCTGTCTAATGATGATAATGGTGTATTAGAGTCCCCCACTATAATTGTAGAGGCATTTACTTCCCCACTTAGTTTTTCCTGAGTTTGCCTCATGTATTTTGAGGCACCCCGATTAGGTGCATAACTGTTTATGATTTTTCTCTCTTCTTGAGAGATTACCCCTTTTACTAATATATAGTGTCCATCTTTGTCTCTTACAATAGTTTGGCATTTAAAGTCTATTTTGTCTTATATTAGAATAGCTACTCCTGCCCTTTTTTGGCTATTGTTTGCTTGTAAAATTGTTTTCCAGCCATTCACTTTCAGCCTCCTTGAATCCTGGGTTGAAGGTGGGTTTCTTGTAGACAGCATATAGATGGATCATATTTCCTTATCCATTCTGCCAATCTGTGTCTCTTGACTGGTGAATTTAATCCATTAACATTCAGTGTTATTACTCACAAAGAATTTCTTACTTCAGCCATATTTTCTTTGGGTTAATGTATTTCATATATTGTTTTTGTTTCTGTTTTTGTCTTTTCAGTTGTTTTTAAACTCTCCTCCAACTCTCTCTCCCTTGTTTTTTCCTTTCAACTTGTAGAACTTCCTTTAGTATTTCTTGAAGTGCAGGTTTCTTATTGACATACTCTCTTAATTTCTGTTTATCTGTGAATATTTTGAACTCTCCATCATTTTTGGATGCCAGTTTTGCTGAATAGAGAATTTGTGGCTGGAAATTTTTTCTTTTAGTACTTTTACTATGTCATACCACAGTCTTTTTGCCTCCATGGTTTCAGATGAGAAATCAGCACTTAATCTTATTGTGCTTCCCTTGTATGTGATGGTTCTCTTTTCTCTTGCTGCCTTGAGTATTTTCTCTTTTTCTTGAGCATTGGATATTTTGACAAGTATATGTCTTGGAGTTGGCCTGTTGGGATTTATACTGTTTGGAGTGCGCTGTGCTTCCTGGACTTGTACATCCCTCTCAACAGTAGGTTGGGAAGTTTTCCGCCATTATTTCCTTCAACACTCCTTCTGTTCCCTTTCCCTTCTGTTCTCCTTCTGGGATGCCTATAATGTGTATGTGTGTGCATTTTGTGTTGTTGGTTAAATCCCTGAGTCCCTGCTGGATCTTTTCTACCTTTTTATCTATCTGTTCTACTATCTGTTTGATTTCAGATGTATTATCTTCCATATCACTAATTCTTCTGCCTGTTCAAATCTGCTGTTATGTGAATCCAGCGTCTTTTTGATTTCTTGCATTGTGCCATTGATCACCATCATATCCATTATCTTTTTAAGTATGTTTACAATTTCTTCAGTATGTTCTCCCAGTGTCTTCTTAATATCCTTAATCTCTTCCTTCATTTCATTAAGTTGTTCCATGTTATTTGTTTGGAAAGCTTTGATTAGTTGTTCGATGTTCTGCATCTCTTCCTGGTCTTTAGTTTGTTCATTGGACTCATCCGTGTCTTCCTGTTTCTCAGTGTGGTTTGTAATTTTTTTGTTGCCCTCTAGTCATCATTTTATATTGATGGTTTTATTCAGTTGATTAGCTTCTCTCTCTGCTCTAGAGTTTTATTTAGCTGGTGGTTCTGTGTGTGTGTTAAGTTTTCTCTTTGACACTTTTTCTTATTATTTTATTTCCTTACTTCTTTCTATGTTCCCTTGAAGGCAAAAGATTAGGGACAGAGGAGTCAAAAGGTGTGATAAAGGAAGAAGGATAATTGTAATATTGAAAAAAGTTATAAGAGGGCCTGTGTAAGACTTAGTAAAATGAATATTTAACTCATGTACGCAGTGTAGAGTAATAGGAAAAAAAGTGGAGTACCTACAATGTACTGGGAAACCAAAAAGAGGAAAATATATATAATGATTTAGAAGGCTAGAATGATGAGGAGAGAGAGAAAGAGTAAAGAAAGGGCAGAAAGGAAAAAGTTAATATTAATAAAAAATGAAGAAAACAGAATAGATAGAATAGAAATTGACACCCTTGAAGTTGTGGGCTAATGAAAAAACGTGGTATGTAAGAACCACAACAGAAAGCAGAAGGCAGAAAGATGAAGGAAGGATAAGAGATAGCTTGGGATACCAAAATCAA
>JAQZBX010015825.1:0-18295 GCA_029593785.1 Cabassous unicinctus
GATTACATAAATGTTACACAAAAATTACAGGGATTCCCATGTTCCCCACCTCCCACACCTCCCATAACATCCCACATAAACATCTTTCATTAGTGTGGCACATCACCTGCAATGGATATACACATCCTGGGACTTTGCCACTAAGCATGGACCATAGTTCACATTGTAGACCACACTCTCTCCCACACAGTTCTGCATGTTATATGCTGATGTAAAATGGCCTATATCTGTCATTGTAATGTCACTCAGGATAATTCCCAAGTCCCAAAAAAGCCCCTGTATTACAACTGCTTTTCCCTTTCCTGCCCCAAAAGCGTCCAGTGGCCACTGGCTCCACCTCACTGTTGTAATTTCTTCCATTGCTTGAATCACAATATGTCTACAACAGAATACCAGTAGGTCCACACTAGTCCATAGCTCTTCCCCCAGTCCTGAGGAGTTTGGGATGGTGATGTCCACTCCACCTCCAAGGGAGAGGGGGCTTATCCAGAGCATACCAAAATCACCTACCATACCAAAGGTGTGTCTGCTGTCAGTATAAATGTTTACTCTTAACCCTTTAGGTATTTGGTAAGCTCAAGTAAGGGTTATTAATTCTGCCTGTTGGGTGGAAGTTTCTTTAGGAAGGGAACTGATCCCAAGAACCTCTGTTAAGGTAGTTACCCATATCCAGCCATCTGGGGCATCAGTTTTTAAATACAGCCGATGAGTAAAAAGGATTAGATCTGGGTTGTCTATCAGGGTTTCCTTGAGGTCGGGCATAAGGGAAACTAAGACTTTGGTAAGAATTATGCAGTCATGATTGCATAGTTCTGCTCCTTCAGGAGGTGGGAGCAGCATGGCAGGATTTCTGGCAGGGTTTCGCAGTGGTGGTCTTACGAAAGCACTTATGAGAGGGAGAGAGAAGCATAAGCACAAAAGGTGTGAGTCACGCAGCAGAGAGATACTGAGTTAAAGAAGAATTAATTAAGGTTTCCACACCATGAGGAACAAAAAGATCAGGTTGGTTCTGCATAACTAGTACGTTAAACTAGTTTGGCTTGTGCAGCCACTGATCAGAGACAAGGAGCGTATGCTTGGGCTACAGGATCTAATTGCATACTGGAATATCCAATGGACCTCTTGACTCCTTCATGCTCTTGGGTTAATATTCCTAAGGCATTTTCCTTTTTTTCATGGACATTCAGCTGAAAGATCCCAATTAGAAAGACCAGGGGCAGAGGTGTCTTGTAGGGCTTACTTCAGATTATGAAAGGCATCAATATGGTTTTGTCTCCAGCTCAAAGGCTCAGGTACTGTTTGATTTAGGAGTTCTAGAGAGGTTGAGGTAGAAAGGAGAAGTTTGGTATCCAGTTCCAGCAATATCCACAAAGACCTGAGAATCCCTCTCAGTTATTTTTTTGTCTGGGGCTTGGGAAAGTTTTGTATAGAAGAGATTCTTTTGGAACTCTCATAGAGTTCCCTGGTTGGAGAGATGTGCCGTAGATATTTGACTTCTTCCTGCACAATTTGGAGTTTGTCCCCAGCAGCTTTGTGACCCTTTAAGGCTAGCTGTTGTAGTAAATGTAGGGAGTTAATCTGACATATTTGTTCTTTAGGGGAATATACAGGGAGATCATCAATATATAAGAGTAGAGCCTAAGGGAAAGATTATGTCTTTTAAGTCATTTCTAAGTGTTTGTGAAAAGTAACTGGAGAATTCCATATATCCCAGAGGCATAACAGTCCAAGTATATTATAATTCATTCCATGTGAACATGAATCAATATTGGCTATCAGGGTGGACTGGTGTGACAGTTTGAAGTTCTTATATGAATCAAAAAAACCCACAAAAAACTAAAAGGATTATGTTTTTTAACTAACCCATTCCTGTGGGTATGAGACTCTTTTGATTGGGCTACATCAGTTAGGCGTAAGCCAGTTTGGGTCTCTGCCCTCTTGCTGGGTCTGATAAAAATAGAGACACAGAGAGAGAAAGAGACAGGAAAAGGGAGCTCTGCCATTTTTGACCCTGCAATATGAAAGGAGAACTCAAGGATTGCTAGCAGCCAAAGCTTTTAAGCATGAGCCTCCAAGAGGCTGTGCCCACAGAGTAGCTCAACTCTGAAGATACAAGCCATATACCTGGTAAGAGACAAGCCCTATGCCTAGTTGCCCACAGCTAAGCTCTGGGAGAGAGTAGATTCTGGAGGGGAAGGCAGAGATTGCCTGCCATTTTTCTCTACCACATGGTAACATGCCAGCATTACCAGTAGCTGACTTTGGCGAGAAAGCATCTTTGCTGATGCCTTGATTTGGATATTTCTTGGCCTCAGAACTGTAATATTTTACCCAAAATAAATCCCCTTTATAAAAGCCAAAACACTTCTGGTACTTTGCTTCTGCAGCCCTGTGGCAAACTAAGACAACAGGTATGCTGAAGAATGCACTGTGGAGGTCAACTACAGTGAAATGGTTAGTCCCAAGGAGAATCTGGGATAGGAGTAGATGAGGATTTGAGATTATGGGGCAACAAGGAATGACAATTATATCTATTACTCTTAGGTCTTGGGCAAATCTCCATCCTTTCCTGTTGGGATTTTTTTTTTTTTTTTTATTTACAGGGAGCATTGCAGTGGCTAGTGCATGGGATTATTAAGCACTGTTGTCTGAAGTCTTGAATAATGGAAGGTAAGTAATGGTTTGAGGGGATATTGGGAAAGATTGGGGTTATCCATTTGGACTAAAATTGGTTCTGTGTTTTTAATTTTTCCTACATCCATAGGAGATTGGGACCGTAACTCTTTGGGGATGGAGGACAGGAGATGAGTATCTATTGATTGTTGTAGGGTAGAATCAGTTTCTAGGCTCAACACATGCAGATGACATAGAAGTTCTTCTTGGTCTAAAGGGAATCCTGGCTCAGGTAGGAATAAAATTATTTTCCCCTTTTCATTAAATTTAAGGTCATATTTCCATTTACTTAGGAGATCTCATCCCAATATTTTAAATGGATCAGGTTCACAAAGTGGGAAAGAATGCATTTCTGTGAATTGTCCTAGGGTAACCGGGATTGGGGCTGATTTGGGAGTGGTTTGAACTTGATTGGAGGCCCCCAAAATATCTAAAGTATATTTACTCCGAGGTATAGGCTGCTTCAATAGAGAGGGATTAATAGCTGAGAGAGTAGCACCAGGATGGATTAAGAAAGTGCAAGTTTCTTCATGAATTTTGAGCTTTGTTTCCCTTGCCTGTTCAGTGTGAGAGCTGGAAGGAACCCAAAAATACCCTCAAAAGGGCAGTCAGTGGGCATTGCATGGTGGAAGATGTGGATTGGCAGCATTAACATGACGTTTCCTTTTAATTTAAAGCATCCTTTGTCCAGAGTCCTGGTTTTTCATGATAATGACAGACTCCAGGAGGTCTTGGGGTGTGGGATGATTTAGGAGGGGATAATAATTGCAAAGCAAGTAGTTTGGCGTGTTTAGTTGCCTTTTCAGTTTCTAGAGTGAGAGCTAACTGTTCACTTACGTTTATCAGCTCCATAATGGCGACTGCTGATAATGGGGACCACTTCCCAGACATCTGTGCCTTTTTACTAAGGTAACAATGTCAGCCTTTAGTCCATTGACAAATATAGCATTAAAAGCAATTCCAGCTCTGGATTCACCTTGGGATAGTCTGGAGTGTTCGGCAAATGTTTTTGCTAGTCTATCTTGAAAAATCAAAGACAGGTTTGTCTTTATCCTGCTTGCAGCCTTGGACCTTGGCCCAGTCGCTCTTGCAAGGAAAGGCCATAGAAATGGCATCTAACAATTGTTGAGATATCTAAAATGAGAGGAGCTACTTTTTCTGGGTCCTTCCAATTTGCTATTCAATCCAATTTTGGACTTCTCTAGACCCAACTAATATATGAATGAGTTGATAAAGGTCGGACAGTTCAGGATGATAAACCTGAATTAAAATGCAAAATTCTTGAGTAAATTTTTGAGGATCTTTCTTTGGCTTAGGGATTTCTTTAGCTATGGCCCAGAGTTTGGCCTTAGGCCAAGGGGTGAATGTAATTTGGTCAAGTGTCCAAGTGCCATCAGAGTGGATGTTTTCTACAGGTTCAGCTTGAAAGGCTTTTGAAGATAGGGCGCATAGTGAAAGGAAGTTTGGGTAGTGAAGAAGAGGAAGAGGTGTTGGGCTCAGAGGGGTAAACTGGCAAAGGAGCATTTAGAGGTAATGGAGCAAAGGAGAATTCAGGGTATGCATTTGGGATTTTAGTTACTGACTAGCTTGAGATAAATTAGAGACAGTATCTTTTAGGGATGCAATTTTAGAATCTTGAACCTGTTTTGAGGCCTCTAAATACCAATCAAAATAAGCACACCATTGTACTTGTCTTATTTTAGAGCTGTGATTTTCCCACTGCAATCATAAAAACACGAGTTTATCTAATGAAAAGGATCCCCAAATTGGCCATTGATTAGATAAACTATCCCAGGTGAAATTTTGCCATTGGTCCAAAAACAAATATGAATGAGCACTGTAGTGTTTGAACTCATAGGGGGCTGGACTCCCCAAAGGGAATTCAGAAGACTTTTTTTAACTGCTGGCACCTATGACCACAACAGTAAACCAAGGTAATTAAACTCCAAACTCAAGAAACAAACTGAAAATAAAACTCGAAGAGCTATAATGCAAGGAAGTGCAGCTCGTATCCAAAAGAATGTACTTTCAGCCTTCAAAGGAAAGAGACGGAGAACTTAAAGGGTAGGGTGGCTACCAGCACCCATGCCTGGCAGAAACCTCGGAGGCTGAAGGAGAATATCTTTGGATCCCACTTCCTATGCCAAAATTGTCAAAAAGAACTGCTTCTGCAAATAGAAGAGAGCTTTATTAACAGTGTAACAATTCATGGATTGGGCAACACCAAGTAAAAGCAGGTGTTCCAAAGCATTTGGGGGACATTGGGAATTTATTGTCCAAAAAATAAAGGGAAAGAGCGATTGTCAGGTGACTTCTGTGCTATGGGCTTATTGGAACATGGAGGCAGAACGAAACTTCTCCAGAAGTTGGTCAGAGTTGGTCAGAGCTTAGCCCTCTTTTTCTTGTTCAGTTTCCTGTAAGTCTTGTTCTCTAAGCTGTGCATGCCTGAAGTCCAGTTGCATCAGTGCAGGGTATCCACCTTGTGAGCCTCCTTTGCCGGGAGCCATTTTGTAGCCCAGGGCCTGAAGGTGAGTTTGGAGTTCCTTTTACACCATTAAAGTTATATTTTTACTTTTGAATGAACTTCTCCTCCTGTTTTTAAGTTTTATAACTGGAAGTCACTAATAGAAAGAAAATGCTAGTCACTTTCAAATATTTATTCCTCCCTTTTCACTCTCTAATTGTTAATTCTCAAAATGGTTATTGCATTCACTTTTTAGTTTTTTTTTCTTTTTATATCTTATTTGTGTCTTTATGACTGACCAGGACTTTAAAAACCATATAAAGCAATGATAATAGGTTTTATTTCTGATTTTCAAGGGATTGGATCTAGAGCTTTTCCATTGCTACACTGATAATTCTTAGTTTAGAATAGACACTTGTTTTAATCACAATAAGAAAAAGTCCTTCTGAAAGATTGCTTTCCTTTTTAATTTTTCTATTCTCTGGACCATGATATTAGTAGAGGGAGGAGAGAATTGGCATTTGAGTACAGTGTGGGTCAGCACTGTGCTGGGTCCTTTATCTTCCCTTCCCCATTGAATCCTTCCAACCTGGGAAGCAAGAACGATTAACCCCATTTTACAGAAAACAGAGCCTCTGAGCAGTTTAACTAATTTGGACTGATTTTGATGTTGCTATTAAGTGGCACACTCAGGATTAGTGTGATGCCAGCACAAAGCCCATCTGACCCTCAAATTATTGCTTTATCTTCCCTTCTCCAAAATTGCTTCAATTATGAAGAAATTAAACTTGAAGAACATGGCGTGATCCCTTAATTTTGGTAGTTTGCTAATGTATAGTATGACTGGTCTTTGTCCCAGGCTCCTGAGAGGTAACCTTTCCATCTTCTGACTTTTCCGTCTTGTTATTTGAAGACTGCTCCATTGTTTTCTAGACCCAGGGTTGTTACTAAGATATCCAAAATCATTCTGATTCTTGATCATTTATGACCTATTTTTCTTCTCTGAAAGCTCACAGGATCATCTCGTTTACTCTAGTGTTCTAAAGTTTCTCAGTGATGGTTCTATTTTTATCCGTTGGGTTGAGCATTTGTTGAGCCTTGAGAAATTTCCTCAACTTTATCTTCAACTCTTCTGTTGAGGATTTTAAAATATTTTAATCAGCTTTATTAAAGTATAATTTACATGCAGTTCACCAATTTTAAATGTAAAATTTGATCAGTTTTGACAAATTTATACAGTTGTGTAACCATCACCAAATAAAGAAAAATAGCATTTCATCATCCCCAAAAGTTCCCTCCTACTTCTTTGCAGTTAATCCCCTCCCCCAGCCCTAGCCCCAGCTCAATCACAGATCTGCTTTCTGTTAACTCTGGATTTCCCTTTTCTAGGATTTCATGTGAATAGAATTATATAGAATATACTCTATTGTGTCTGACTTCCTTCACCTAAAATAATACTTTTGAGAGTCACCCTTATCATTGCTGTACATGTTTTTGCATGGACATGTTTTCAGTCCATGTTTTTTGTGGACATATGTTTTCACTAGGGTAAACACCTAGAAGTAGGATTGCTAGGTTGTATACTTAGTGTGCATTAATTTTATAATAAACTGCCAACCTGTTTTCAAAGTGACCATTTTGTTTTGTGTGCCCACTGCAATGTATGAGAGTTCCAGTTGTTTCTTATTACACTGATTAGGACCTGCAGTAGAATATTGAGTAGCAGCTGTGAGAGTGGACATCCTTGCCTTGTTCCCTAACTTAGGGGAAAGCAGTCTCTCACCATTAAATATGATGGTTAGCTGTAGGAATTTTTTGAGATGCCCTTTATCAGACTGGGGAAGTCCCCTTCTAGCCCTGGTTTAATTTTTTAAATCATAAATGGATATTAAATTTCATCAAATGCTTTTCTGAATCCTGAAGATGATGATACAGTTGATTTAGTGAATTACATTGACTGACTTTTAAATAAAAAACCATATTTGCATTCCTGGTATAAAATCAATTTTGCCTTGATTTGTTATTCTTTTTTTAAATTTTAAACTTTTTATTTTGAAATACTTTCAAACTTACAGGGCAGTTAAAAAAATCATACAAACCCCATACAGAGAACTCAATCATACCCCTCCACCCCCAAATACCAAGATCCACCAATTTTAATATTTTGCTACATGTGCTGTATCATTCTATGTATCCATCAATCTATCAATCCATATAAATCTATCCATATGTCTGTCTGTCTCTATTTATCAATCCATTTCTGAAAACCTGAGTGTAGGTTGTATACATTATACTCCTTGAACCCTTAATACTGCCATGTACATTTTCTAAGAACAAGGATATTCACTTATGTATCCAGCTTAAGTACAGTTATCAAGCAATTTAGCATTGATATAAAACTTACAGTCTATATTCCAATTTTTTTCATATATCCTAATACTGTCCTCTTATGCCTTCTCTCCTCCCTTATTAGATCTTGTCCAGGATCATGTATTGTCTTTGTCATTGTCCCTTTAGTTGTTCTTTTTTTTATTATGGAAACATATATACACCATAAAATTTCCCACCTCAGTCACTCCCAAGCTTACAATGCAGGGGATTTATCACATTCACTATTTGCAGTACCCTCACTAAAATTTTCCCGTCTCCCCAAACAGAAACCCTATACTTATTTTGCATTATCTTCCCATTCCTTCTGCCCCCTGCCTCTGGCAACCTGTACTCTAATTTGTCTCTATAAGCTTGCATATTCTCCAACATTTTCTTTGAGTTAACCACAGGGCTTAAATTTAACATCCCAAATCTGTAACAGTCTTGTTTGCTTTGATACCAACTAAATTCAATGGTATACAGAAAGTATATTCCTATACCCCTCCGTTCCCCCACATTTATGTAGTTCTTGTCACAAATTACATTATGATTCCAAAAACACTGACTTATCAATACATTTATGCATTTGCCATTTAGAGCGTGTAGGAAGTAAAAAGTGGAGTTGCAAACCAAAAATACAGTAGTACTGGCATTTCTATTTATCCTGTCATTACCCTTACCAGAGATCTTTACTTCTTCATGCAACTTCAATCTATTGTCTCTTATCCTTTTCTTTCAACCTGCAGTAAACTCTCTTTAGCATCTCTTATAGGGCTGATCTAGTGGTGATAAACTCCCTTAGCTTTTGTTTATCTGGGAACGTCTTAATCTCTTCCTCATTTTTGAACAACAGTTTTGCCAGATAGAGAATTCTTGGGTGCCAGTTTTTTGCTTTCAGCACTTTAAATATGTCATCCTACTGCCTTCTTGTCTCCATGGTTTTTGATGAGAAATCGGCATTTAATCTTATTGAGGCTCTCTTGTTTGTAACATCTTGCTTCTCTCTTGCAGCTTTCAGAATTCTCTCTTTATCTTTTGCATTCAGCAGTTTGATTATAATATGCCCTGGTGTAGGTCTGTTTGGGTTTATCCTGTTTGGAGTTTGTTGAGCGTTGTGGTGGTGTATATTCATGTTTTTTGTTAAATTTGGGAAGTTTTCAGCCATTATTGCTTTGAATATTCTCTCTGTCCTTTTCTCTCATTCTTCTTCTTCTGGGACCCCCACAATGCATATATTGGTACACCTGATGGGGCCCCACAAATTCCTCAGTTTCTGTGTGCTTTTATTCATTCTTTCTTCTTTTAGCTCCTCAGACTGGATGATTGTAATTGTCTTAAGTTCACTGATTCTTTCTTCTGCCAGCTCCAATCTACTCTTGAACTCCTCTAGGGAATTTTTATTTTCTGTTACTGTAATCTTCAGCTCTGCTTGGTTTCTTTTCATAATTTCCATCTTTCTTTTGATATTCTCATTGTGTTCATCTATCATTTTCCTGATTTCCTTTAGTTCTTCCATTTTTCCTTTAGCTCTTTGGCTATATTTAGAATCATTTTTTAAAGTCTTTGTTCAGTACGTCCCAGGTCTGGTTTTCCTCATTGATAGTTTATAATGCTTTCATTTGCTCCTTTGCCTGGGCCATCACTTCCTGGGAGTTTTTTGTTTGTTTGTTTGTGGGGGGCGGTCGTTTTTGTTTTTGTTTTTTTGGTATGTTTTGTAAATCTTTTGTTGAAACCTTGTTATTTTGATGTTTTAATGTGTTAGGGCTGGAATTTAGTCACTGAGGCTTCTGTTCTTTAAGCTTATACCCAGCTAGTGTTATGATAAGAGCTTTCCCTGAATGTCTGGAGCTAACAAAAATAAAAAGGGGGAGAGGGGAAGAAAACACTTTTCCCAGTGTTTGCAGATTGACTTGTGTAAGTATTCTCCTTCAGAGCTTATCCATGCAATGAGTTTAGAGATAGTTCCAGGCCAAAGCATGGGGGCCACCATAATCCTTTTTGCACATATACAAGTTTGGTTATAGGAATTCCCCTGTTTACAGATACAAATGTTTCCT
This sequence comes from Cabassous unicinctus, assembly GCA_029593785.1. NCBI lineage: Eukaryota > Metazoa > Chordata > Mammalia > Cingulata > Chlamyphoridae > Cabassous > Cabassous unicinctus. The sequence continues at coordinate 9,565 of JAQZBX010015825.1, forward strand.
CTTCCCCAGGAAATGGTTTCCTTGAGGTCCTAGGCATTACACTTTATATCCTACAGCCAGCAATCCCATGCCCCAGGCAGCTTCTTGACTGCTCTCCCACAGTTTTCTGTAGGAGAGTTAGGTGAGATGCCCTCTACAGCCAAGGCAAGTTCTAGGGCAGTGAGGCCCTCAGCTACCACCAGACAGTTTAGGCTACCACCAGACAGATTAGGCCAGACATACATGCTCCCAGTATGTGAAGGACAGTTACTCTGCTCCCTCCAGGAGTGGGACCAGGGACCTGCACGAGGAGCCGGTAAGGGGTTCGGAGATGGGCCAGCCAGAGTGCCATGAGATCCTACTGCTCTTAAGTAGCCTTTTTCCTGATTCGATGCTTACCCTGTTACTGCACTCCTTTGTCTGTTTGTTTCTTTTGTATTGTTTGGTTTTGGAACTTTGAGAAAGATGTTTCTGCCAGTTCTTGCTGGTTGTTGAAAGCTTCTGGGGTGGGGACAGAACCCTGAAATGTCTCTCTCTATCATCTTGATCTGGGAGAGGCTTCTCATTCTTATCCCTTTTAATTAAGGATTATTATTTTTTTTTTTTTTCTGGATAGAATCCAGAACCTCGTACATGGAAAGGAGGCTCTCAACCACTGAGCTGCACCCACTCCCCAATTAAGGATTTTTGCATCTATGTTCATGAGCCATATTTGCCTATAGTTTTCTTTTCTTGTAATATCTTTGTTTTGGGTATCAAAGTAACATAAGCCTCATAAAATAAATTGGGAAGTTTTCCCTGCTCTTCTGTTTTCTGGGAAAATTTGCTTAGAATTAATGTTATTTCCTCATTAAATCTTTGGTAGAACCAGAAAAGTTTTCTTGGCCAGGAGTTTTCTTTGGGGAAGGTTTTAAACTATAAATTCAGTTTCTTCACCTTTCTTCTTTTCAGTGGTTAACTGCCTCTGCCTCCCCAAACCCTCATCTCTGTCTCTTCAATTCAGTAAGTCCTGTGGTCTGTTTTGCTCCTGTGCTATGACCTGGAAACCCCTCCAAGGAGTACGCTGCGGCGTTATAGGCCTTCCTCATTTGTTTTCCTTCTCTCAGGGCTCACCATCCTTCACAGCCATTTGTCCATTGTCTAAAAGCAGTTTCATATTTTTTTCCCCTGGTTTTTTAATGGTTTACAGCATAATTCTCCATTTCGTTTTGAAATTCTGTAATCACTTTTAATTTCAAAGAGCTCTTGTTTCTTGGAATATTCCTTTTTCAATAAAATCCTATTCATGTTTTGCAGTTAAAATATATTACTTCTTAAGATAGTAATAGATTTTCAGAAAACGTTTTCTGCTCCCTTCATAGGCTCGGTTATCTCTAATTTTCTGTTTGATTATTTTGGTATAGCTTTCTTGTTAGAGGCTTTCCTCAGATATCTAGTAATCCCTGATTGTTTTCCCAATTGAAGAGTGTAAAAGCCAGAATCCCTTCTGGAAGCTCTGAGTGGGTTGAGTGTGGCCTGAGTTTTCAGTGCGATACTCCTGCCACCAGCTACCCTGGTGTCCTTCAGTCCAGAGAAGCTTTGTTTTACTCTCTCCAAGAGAATAAACCACCAAGCTTTTGCCAGGTTGGGAGAGGAAAGCCCCCCTTCTCCTTTGAATTGGCAGGGAGATCTGAGGACCTAAAGGTTTCTAAACTGATCTTAAACCAATCCTCCTTATTTTATCCATCCCACCCCTACTCCACTTCCAGATGTATCTTCAGTTCAAAATGTTTTCTAATTTTTGTTGTGATTTAGTCTTTGGTCTATGGGTTATTTAAAAAACATGTTCTTGCTGTAGAATCATTTGTGGATTTTCTGATTTTTTTTTCATTTTGTTATTCCTTTATGGCTTAATTCCACTAAATTCAGAAAATATATTCTGAATGATTTCAGTCCTATAAAATTTGTTCATACTTGCTTCATGGCCCAGTATATTGTCACTTTGGTAAATATTCTGTATGCTCTTAAATAATGTATATTCTGTCATTGTTGGGTATAGTGTTCTAAATATATCAGTTAGGTCAAGTTTGTTTATTGGGTTATTGAGGTCCCTATTCTAATAGTTTTATTTCTGAGTTATTGAGAGAGGTTTGTGAATATCTTCTAATATGATCCTTGATTTGTCTATTTTTCCTTTTCATTCTCTCAATTTTCATTTCATACATTTCAAAGTTATGTTAAAAGGTGCATACAAATTTAGATTTGTTATATGTTCCTGGAAAATTGAACCTTTTGCCAATATGAAATATCTAAAGTCTGCTTTCTCTAACATTGTCTGATATAAGTCTAGGTATATTACCTTTCTTTTGATTAGTGTTTGCATGATGTATCTTTCTCCATTCTTTTGTTTTCACATTTATCTGTCTATATTTTTGGTATTTCTCTTCTAAGCAGCATTTAGTTGGATTTTGTTCTTTGTTAAATACAGTGTGACAGTCTTAGTCTTTTATTGGATAATTGTGACCAATTATTCATTATGTATGGAATTTGATGTCTACTATCTTAATATTTATTTTCTATTTTACTCACCTGCTTTGTGTTCCTTTTCATCTTATTTCCTATATTCTTGGAGTAAATATTTTTATTATTCTATTTTTACCCTATATGAGCTTGTTAGTTTGCCTTCTTTAGCTAATCATTTAGTGGTAAGTCTAATAAGTAAAACCAGGTTATTATATTCTAATATAAATTTTTACTCTTGGTAATTCCCAGATAGTGCTAGTACCTTAAAACATTAACTCCATTTTCTTTCTCCCACCTTTTATATTATTTTTGCTATGTATTTTAATTCTACATATGATTTCAACTCTTCAACATTATAATTATTGTTTTGTACAGTCAATATTATTTTTTGACCCACATATTTACTCTTTCCATTGCTGTGTATTTCTTCTTACATTGCCATTTTTTCACCTGGGGTATTTTCCTTTCTGTTATTGTTTTCTTTAATATTGGTCTGCTGATGATACATCTCTGTTTTATTTGTATGGAAATATCTTTATTTCATTTTTACTTTTTAGGATTGTTTTCTCTTTATATTGGACAATTACTCTTTCAACACTTAAGGTGTTAATTCATTGTCTTCTGACTTCCATTGTTTCTGTTGGAAAGACAGCTATCAGTCTTATTTTTGTTCCTTTGAAGATAATGTATCTTAAGTACCTTTCAAGATTTTCTTTGGTTTTCAGTAGTTTTACTATGATGTGAATATGTAGGTTTTCTTTGTATTTATCCTGCTTGAAGTTTACAGTGCTACTCAAATTTCATTTTTCAGCCTTTATCTTTTCAAAGAATGTTTTTGCCCCTTTTTTCTCTCCCCCCATTACAGAACTTCGTTCATACAAATATTCAACCTTTTCACCTTGTCCTGTATTCTTCTCTTTTGTTTTTTTCCTCCTTGCTTTATATGGTTATTTTTTGCTCACTTATTTTCTAGTTCACTATTCCTTTCTTCTGCTGTGTCTATTATACTGTTAAATCTATCTTTTGAGTGATTAATTTCAATTATTTTCTTTTTTTTTTTAAGATTTATTTTATTTATTTATTTCTCCCCAACCCTCGTTGTTTGCACTTGCTGTCTGCTTTCTGTGTCTGTTTGTTGTGTACTTTGTCTGCTCATCTTCTTTTTAGGAGGCAACAGGAACTGAACCCGGGACCTCCCATGTGGGAGGGGGGCACCCAATTGCTTGAACCACCTCTGCTCCCTGCTTCTTGTTTCTCTCTTTGCTTCCTCATTGTGTCATCTCGTTGTGTCATCTTGTTGTGTCTGCTCACCGTGCCAGCCCATCACATCAGGTCATCTTCTTCAGGAGGCATGGGGAACTGAACCCAGAACTCCCATGTGGTAAGCGGGTGCCCAACTGCTTGAGACACATCCACTTGTAGAACTGTATTTTTCAGTCCTAGAGTTTCCACCTGATTCTTTTGTTCCAGTTCTCTGTTGTAATTCTCATTCATGTCCATTTTCTTGAACATATTAATCACAATTGTCTAATTTTATCTGATAAATTTTCTGGGTTCCGTAGCACTTTTTTTTTTTTCCTTTATTTTGAAAATATAAACAATTAAAAACTAAAAAGTAAACAGATGAATAAATATATACGATTCTCAATTAATTGTAATGGATACATATAATTTTTTTTTTAATCAAACAATATGTTACACAATATATTTGGTTCATAGGAATGCATTCATACAGTATTTCTCCTTTTGTGTCTGGCTTGCTTCACTCAACATAATGTCCTCCAGGTTCATCCATGTTGTCATATGCTTTACAACTTCATTTCTTCTTACAGCTGCATAATATTCCATCATGTGAATAGACCACAGTTTGTTTATCCATTCGTCTGTTGATGGACACCTGGGATGTTTCCAGCTTTTGGCAATGGTGAATAATGTTGCTATGAACATCAGTGTGCAGGTGTCTGTTCGTGTCACTGCTCTCAGTTCTTCTAGGTATATACCCAGTAGTGGTATTGCAGGGTCACATGACAAGTCTATATTCAACTTCTTTAGGAACTGCCAAACAGTCCTCCATAGTGGTTGTACCATTCTGCATTCCCACCAACAGTGAAGAAGTGTTCCTATCTCTCCACATCCTCTCCAACACTTGTAGTTCTCTGTCTTTTTAATAGTGGCCATTCTGATAGGTGTGAAATGATATGTCATTGTAGTTTTGATTTTCATTTCTCTAATCATGAGTGATGTTGAGCATTTCTTCATGTGTTTTTTTTGCCATTTGTATTTCTTCTTTGGAGAAATGTCTATTCAAGTCTTTTGCCCATTTTTCAATTGGTTCGTTTTTCTTTTTATTGTTGAGTTGTAACATCTCTTTATATATCCTGGATATTAAACCCTTATCAGATATGTGATTTCCAAATATTTTTTCCCATTGAGTTGGCTGCCTTTTCACCCTTCTGGCAAAGTCCTGTGAGGTGCAAAATTGTTTAATTTTGAGGAGGTCCCATTTATCTATTTTTTCTTTTGTTGCACGTGCGTTGCTGTAAGGTCCAAGAAACCACAACCTACTACAAGGTCTTGAAGGTGTTTCCCTACATTTTCTTCTAGTAGTTTTATGGTCCTGGCTTTTATATTTAGATCTTTGATCCATTTTGAGTTGATTCTTGTATAGGGGGTGAGATAGGGGTCCTCTTTCAGTCTTTTGGTTATAGATATCCAGTTCTCCCAACACCATTTGTTGAAGAGAAAGTTTTTTCCCATTAGTGCGGGCTTGGTAGGTTTCTCAAAAACCAGTTGACTGTATAGATGAGGGTATATTTCTGCGTTCTCAATTCTACTCCACTGATCAATGTGTCTATCTTTATGCCAGTACCATGCTGTTTTGAACACTGTACCTTTGTAATATGTTTCAAGGTCATGCAGTGAAATTCCTCCCACGTTGCTCTTCTTTTTTAGAATGCTTTTGGCTATTTGGGTGCACTTACCCTTCCAGATGAATTTGGTAATTGCCTTCTCTAACTCTGTAAAGTAAGCTGTTGGGATTTTGATTGGTATTGCATTGAATCCATAAATCAGTTTGGGCAAGATTGACATCTTCACGATATTTATTCTTCCAATCCATGAACACGGAATGTCTTTCCATTTGTTTAGGTCTTTTAAAATTTCTTTTAGCATTGTTTTGTAGTTTTCTGCATATAGGTCCTATACTTCTTTGGTTAAATTAACTCCTAGGTATTTGAGTCTTTTTGTTGCTATTGAAAATGGAATTTTCCCCCTGATTTCCTTCTCAGGTTGTTCAGTACTAGTGTATAAAAACATTACTGATTTTTGCATGTTGATCTTGTATCCTGCCACATTGCTGAACTCATTTATTAGTTCAAGTAGCTTTGTTGTGGATACTTCAGGATTTTCTAAGTACAGGATCATGTCATCTGCAAACAGTGAGAGTTTTACTTCCTCTTTTCCTATTTGGACGCCTTTAATTTTTTTTTCTTGTCTAATTGCCCTAGCTAGAACTTCTAGTACAATGTTGAATAACAATGGTGACAGTGGGCATCCTTGTCTTGTTCTTGATCTTAGAGGGAAAGCTTTCAGCTTTTCCCATTGAGTATGATGTTGGCTGTTGGTTTTTCATATATGCCTTTTATCATATTGAGGAATTTTCCTTTTATTCCTATCTTTTGAAGTGTTTTTATCAAAAAGGGATGCTGGATTTTGTCAAATGCCTTTTCTGCATCTATTGAGATGATCATGTGTTTTTTTTTCATTCAATTTGTTAATGTGGTGTATTACATTGATTGATTTTCTTATGTTGAACCAGCCTTACATACCAGGAATAAATCCCACTTGGTCGTGATGTACAATTCTTTTGATATGCTGTTGGATTTGATTTGCAAGTATTTCGTTGAGAATTTTTGCATCTATGTTCATTAGAGAGATTGGTCTATAATTTTCTTGTGGAATCTTTATCTGGCTTTGGTATTAGGGTGATGTTGGCTTCATAAAATGTGTTGGGTAATTTTCCTTCCTCTTCAATTTTTTGGAAGAGTTTAAACAGGACTGGTGTTAATTCTTTTTGAAATGCTTGGTAGAATTCACCTGTCAAGCCATCTGGTCCTGGACTTTTCTTTGCTGGGAGATTTTTGATGATGGATTCAATCTCCTTAATTGTGATTGATTTGTTAAGTTCTTGTATTTCTTGTAGCGTCAATGTAGGTTGGTTGTACGTTTCTAGAAATTTGTCCATTTCATCTAGGTTGTCTAGTTTGTTGGCCTATAGTTTCTCATAATATCCTCTTACGATTCTTTTTATTTCTGTGAGGTCATTTGCAACTTCTTCACTTTCATTTCTGATTGTATTTATTTGCATCTTCTTTCTTTTTTCTTTTGTTAGTCTAGCTGGGGGTTTGTCATTTTATTGTTCTTCTCAAAGAACCAGCTTTTGCTTTTGTTGATTTTCTCTATTGTTTTTCTGTTCTCATTTTCATTTATTTCTGCTCTAATCTTTATTATTTCTTTCCTTCTGCTTGCTTTGGGATTGGTTTGCTGTTCTTTTTCTAGTTTCTCTAGTTGTTCAGTTAAGTCTTTGAGTTTAACTCTTTCTTGTTTTTTATTATAGGCATTTAGGGCTGTAAATTTCCCTCTCAAGACTGCCTTCACTGTATCCCATAAGCTTTGATACGTTGTGTTCTCATTTTCATTTGTCTCAATATATTTACTGATTTCACTCGCAATTTCTTCTTTGACCCACCAGTTATTTAGGAGGGTGTTATTCAGTCTCCACACATTTGCAAATTGAGTTTTTTCCTGTCTATTATTGATTTCTAGTTTCATTCCATTATGATCTGAGAGGGTGCTTTGTATAATTTCAATATTTTTATATTTATTGAGAGCTTCATTGTGACCTAACATTTGGTCTATCCTGGAGAAAGATCCATGGGCACTTGAGAGGAATGTATAACCCACTGAGTTTGGATGCAGTGTTCTGTATATGTCTGTTAGGTCTAACTTGTTTATCATATTGTTCAAGTTCTCTGTTAACCTTGTTGACCTTCTGTCTAGCTGTTCTATATATTGATATCAGTGGGATGTTGAAGTCTCCAACGAGTATTGTAGAAATGTCTATTTCTCCCTTCAGTTTTGCCAGAGTTTGTCTCAATATTTTGGGGCACCCTGGTTAGGTGCATAGATATTTATGACTGTTATATCTTCCTGGTGGATCATCCCTTTTATTAACATATAATGGCCTTCTCTATCTCTTATAACTTTTTTGCATTTAAAGTCTGTTTTGTCTGATATTAGTATAGCTACCCCTGCTCTTTTCTGGTTACTATTTACGTGGAGTATCTTTTTCCAAACTTTCACTTTCAGCTGGTTTGTATCCCTGGGTCTAAGGTGAGTTTCTTGGAAGCAGCATATGGATGGCTCATGTTTTTTTATCCACTCTATCAGCCTGTGTCTTTTGATTGAGGAGTTTAATCCATTCACCTTCAATGACATTACTTAAATGCACTATTTACTTCCTCCATTTTATACTTTGGTTTTCATATGTCATCTTGTTTTTGTCTTTCTTTTTACTCTTTTGGTTATCCTTTCTGCTATTCTTTCTTCTATACTCTCCTCCAAACTTCTCTCTCCTGTCTTTCTTTCAGGTTCTAAGGCTTCCTTTAATATTTCCTGCAAATGTGGCTTCTTTTTTGCAAACACTCTTAGTTTCTGTTTCTTTGTGAATACTTTATACTCAACTTCATATTTGAAGGACAGTTTTGCTGAATAAAGAATTCTCAGCTGGCAGTTTTTCTCTTTCAGTTTCCTAATTGTATCATACCAGTCTCTTCTCGCCTCCATGGTTTCTGAAGAGAAATCTGCACTAAGTCTTACTGGACATCCCTTGTACATGATTGTTTGCTTCTCTCTTGCTGCTCTGAGAATTTTCTCTTTATCTTTGACATTTGACATTCTGAGTAGTATGTGTTTTGGCGTAGGTCTATTTGGATTTATTCTGATTGGGGTACGGTGTGCTTCTTGGACTTGTAAGTTCATTTCTTTTGTGAGAGTTAGGAAATTTTCAGCTATTATTTCCTCAAATACTCTTTCTGCCCCTTTTCCCTTCTCTTCCCCTTCTGGAGTTCCCATGACACATATGTTGTTGCGTTTTGCGTTGTCATTCAACTCTCTGAGCCCCTGCTCAATTTTTTCCATTCTTTTCTCTCTCTGTTGTTTTCTTTCTTCGATTTTAGCTGCTCTGTCTTCA
>JAQZBX010015825.1:18395-37227 GCA_029593785.1 Cabassous unicinctus
ATGCCTCAAATGTGTTTTTGACCTCACCTATTGTGTCTTTCATTCCCATGAACTCCGTTACTTTTCTGTTCAGGATTTCAAATTCTTCTTTGCGTTCGCTCAATGTCTTCTTGATGTCATTTATCTCTTTAACTATATTGTCTTTCATCTCATTAATTTGATTTTGGAAATTTGTGCTCATCTCACTGATTAGTTCTCTCAAATTCTGCATCTCTTCTGGCACTTTGATGTATTCCTTTTCTTGGGCCATGTCTTCTATTTTCTTAATATGGCTCGTAATTTTTTGCTGGTGTTTAGGCATCTGGTTAGGATGTAGTTTACTCAGATGCTCAATCTCTTTCTCTTTTATAGGGATTTAGTGGCAGGAGGTTGTGATTACCACAGCTCTTTGATTTTTGGCTCAACCTGGATTTTAGGATTGTCCTGCTGGTTGCTCAAAACTGGGCACTGGACCCAGTAATTGGTTGTAGAGTCACTTCCTAGGGGCTTGGGCAGGGAGACTAGAGGCCAGGAAAAGCCTCTCTTACTTATTTTTAATTTTCTTATGTGTACTTCCTTGGTCTGCCAGGCGATGGCGCTCTTTGGCAGCTCTCAATTCAATGCCTGGTCGGAGTGTATTTGTTGTTACACAGATCAGATCAATGTGCTAGAGCTTCCTGTCTGGGGACTAAGAGCCTTGTAATTCAAACTTTCTGAGACAGTTTTCCAGTCTTCTCTGGCAGCCCCCTCCCTTTTCCCAGCTAGGAAATATTTCCACTCCCCTCTGAGTCCTCAACAATCATTCTCTTTTAGTAGAGGAGGAGATTGGGATGTTTGTATATCTTTAACCCCTTGCAGTCTCCAAGGCAAACAATGGCGCAGCCCCACCCGGCCTGGAAGAGCTCTCGGGACACGGCAGACCAAACCTGCAAGTCAAAAGCCGAGTCGGCCCCAGGGTCTCTCTCCCCTCTCCTGTGGAGTCCTCAACAATTAGTCCCGGCTAGAAGAGAGAGAGATTGCGAGGGTTGGATTTCTCCAGTCCTTCCTAGGCTCCCAGGGCAAACCACAATGTGGAAGGGTCCGTGGGGCTCCACAGCCCAAATTTGCGGGTCAGAACCTAAGTCAGCCTTAGGCTGTGTGCCTCTCTCTCCCCTTTCCTGGAGTGGTAGATCCCTGGAGCCCCCTTTGTCTGTAGTCGCAGACCCAGAGGCCAGAGAATTCTAAAGAGTGTAGAGGAGGGTGCCAGCAGCAGCAGGTGCTGCTGGTTCCAACTCACGGTTCTGTCGTTGCGATTTCCCTCTTTTGTCCCTCTCTCCTCTTGGTGGTGTGCAGCCTTCACCTGCTGTCCTAAACCCTAGAAGATCTTTTTCGGGGCTGTTTCAGCCTGTCCTCTAGCTATTTTTCTGGAGAAGAGATTCCCGTGTCTTACTAGTCCGCCATCTTCCTGGAAGTCCATATTTGCTGCAGGCTTCGCGTGAACGTGGTCAGGTGACACCGTCAAGGACAACCTTCCCTCATTCTAAGAAAGGAGACTCCATAAAGCCCCATCCTCCGTAGTTCTTTTTAATTGTTTTTTCTCAATTCATTTTCTTGTTCATTTGATACTTTTTGATTGAATTACTGACATATTTGAAGGCACATAGAGGTTCTAGATAACATTATGGTCCTATAGAGAAGTTTTACTTTCCCCTTTTGTAGGGAGCTAGAGTACAGGCAAACCACCTTCACCCATCCTGGGACTGTATTAGCTGGAAGTTGGGTGGACGTGTTTGTAAAGCTTATCCTACCTCTTGTTTGCCCTTACTCCTAGGTTGTGGACCTCCATGAGTCACAAGTGAGAGCCAATACAAGGACCCCTCTTCCTTGGAACCCCAATTTTTGGCTCCACAGTTCCATAAGACTACAGAAAATTCTAGATTTCTGGTTAGCTTTGTTTTTTTTTCCATGGGCAGCTAAAGATTTTAGTGAATTATTTGGGGGGAATACCATAAAATGGATGGATCACTGTACTTGCCTTCTCTCCCAGACATTGGACTCTCAAGTTTTGACTGCCTCAGGTGACATCTAATATGTTCAGACAGATTTTTTTAAAATTCAGGTTTTCTAGTTCTTTAGTGCAGAAGTGTTAGTCTACCACAGGCTACTCTATCATGGCCAGAAGTGAAAGTCAGTCTGTAAAATTTGGAGGTTTGGCAATATTGGTGTTTAACTGTGACCATTCTTTGTTTTGTGCAAGATATATTATTAAGAATTCAACAAGATTTTAGCCTTAAAATGTACATGTTTCACTTTACTTTCCAGATAAACAAAGGAGTTTTTTGCTTTTTTGCTTGTTTGTTTGTTTATTGTAGCTCTCTGGAGAGTATTTTCTAGGGTGAACAAAAAGGAGAAGGGATGAGGAAAGCCTGTTCTTGATAGGATATCATAGGAACCTTTGTGTTATCTGTGTTTAGACTTTGCATTTCTTAGTAAAAAAAATCTTAAATAGACTTAAGTTAAAATTTGGATACTCACAAATACAGACAGAAGACTAATGTGCAATCAAGAACCATACTTATTAATATTGAAAGAACCATGAAACCATGTGAGAAGGTTGTTGAGTAAGCATGGGATTTGTGTTCATGGAGAGAAATCATTTTATCAGATAATTGATGGGCCATGGCTCCCATACCAGTTGTGTAATCCCATTTGTAGTGACCAGTATACTCCTTTCCCTCAGAGCCAGGGCTTCTCCCTCTTAGACATACTGAGCATGTTCTGGCATATTTGCTGCTCGGTCCTAATTTTCTTTGCTCATGTATATATCCTCATAGTACATTTTCTTCATATAGATGTCACATTAGTCATATGAGGAAGACATTGCTTCCTTCTAAGCAAGAGGTTCTAATTTCATTAGTATATATCTGCATTTCACACAGCCTTTACAACAGCCTACATTCTTATTCTGTCTGAATGTTAAAATGAGTCTATAAAACAAAAATATTGGTTTTGGTAGTTCTCTTGAGTTAAATTTTTATTCTACCAAGTATTAACCTCTAGTTTTAAAGGGTTTCTTTAGAAAACATCTGGATTATTTTTATTGAAGACCATATCACTAGAATAGAGCAGGGTACATTCTTTCCTTCTATGTTACCATAGTGTGGCCTGTACCAGGTTTTTTGTTTTTTGTTTTTTTGAGGCTTAGAAAGTGAGGTAACTTCTCCATGATCACAAAGAAAATAAGTGTTGTACTCAGGATACCAATTCAGGTCTGTGACTTCTGAGGTCAATTTCTCAAGCTCTCCTGCTTTACACATTATATAGTAGATAAACCCTTTCCTGCCATAATCTTCTCTTCAACTCTCCTTCTCTTTCCTTTCTTATCTTCACTTCAAGAACATTTTCAAACTTGTAACTTCTCTGTTTGTATTATAAAGGTGCATCATCTCATCACAGCTGGATATTTTACCAGGGTAAAACAAACACTTCTTTTTTTATGTCTTTCAGACTGGATGGCTCTTCCTGTGAATAAGAAATTCACTCACAAGGTAGATATTCCCAAAGAAGAATTGGATCAGTGGAAGATAAAGGAAAGATTCACTGGAGATGGTCACTGGAAATGTAATAGCCTGTTAGAACAGCAGCATGGAGGCCAGGAAATGAATTTGCAGCAAGTAGTTGTCACTCACCAGAAAACCCTATCAGGGGTTAGTGACCAGGAATGTAATGAATCTGGGAAGGGCTGCACCATGAGCTCATCTTTTATTCAGAGTCAGAGAGTTCAATCTAGCAAAAAAGCCTTTGAGTGTAGTGAGTGTGGAAAAGTCTTCTCCAAAAGTTCAACCCTTAATAAGCATCAGAAAATTCATACTGAAAAATTTAATGCAAATCTGAAAACTCATATTAAAGAGAAACGATATGAATGTAGAGAATGTGGGAAAGCCTTTCACCAGAGTACACACCTTATCCATCACCAAAGAATTCACACTGGTGAGAAACCTTATGAATGTAAGGAATGTGGCAAAGCCTTCTCAGTGAGCTCCTCACTTACTTACCATCAGAAAATTCATACTGGAGAGAAACCTTTCGAATGCAACTTATGTGGAAAAGCTTTTATCCGAAGTATACACCTTGCCCACCATCATAGAATACATACCGGTGAGAAACCTTTTAAATGTGATATATGTGAAAAAGCCTTTGTCTGCAGGGCACATCTTACCAAACACCAGAATATTCATAGTGGAGACAAACCCTATAAATGTAATGAATGTGGGAAAGCTTTCAATCAAAGTACAAGTTTTCTTCAGCATCAGAGAATTCACACTGGAGAGAAACCCTTTGAATGTAATGAATGTGGAAAGGCCTTCAGAGTGAACTCTTCCCTTACTGAACATCAGAGAATTCATACTGGAGAGAAACCTTATAAATGTAATGAATGTGGGAAAGCTTTCAGGGATAATTCATCCTTTGCTCGACATCGTAAAATTCATACTGGAGAGAAACCTTACAGATGTGGTTTGTGTGAGAAAGCATTTAGGGACCAGTCAGCCCTTGCCCAACATCAGAGAATTCATACTGGGGAAAAACCTTATACATGTAATATATGTGAGAAAGCCTTCAGTGACCATTCAGCCCTTACCCAACATAAGAGAATTCATACAAGAGAAAAGCCTTACAAATGTAAAATATGTGGGAAAGCCTTTATACGAAGTACACACCTCACTCAACATCAGAGGATTCACACAGGAGAGAAACCCTATAAATGTAATAAATGTGGGAAAGCCTTCAACCAGACTGCAAACCTCATTCAGCATCAGAGACATCATATTGGAGAAAAATGATATAAATGCAGTTTATCTGGGACAGCTTTGAGACTGTTTTAATTATTGAATGTAAGAGAATCTATTCTAGAGAATAACTATTCTCTAAAAAAGCTTACATCAACTGTGATTTTATTTGCTGAGAGTCAAGCATCTCAAAATTGTGGGTTTTGAGAACTTAGATTGGCAAACACTCCTCATAGTTTAGTATTGCCTCAGTTGAGTAAAAGTACTGTATAATTAGTCTGAACTGGCTAGTGTCAGAACCAAAATGGAGTTTCATGAGCAATATAGATACTAGTATATTGAAATTACTTTTGGCTATAAAGAAAAATTATCAAATTGTCAGCAAATGGACAAAAAAGTAAGAAAATGACATAGAAGTGACTTACTCTGCTTCATTCTCTTATATAAGAGTGCTGCCACCTTTAACAGAATCCTTAGTTTTCTCTTCACCCACATTCCTGACACCCAGTTTAAAAAGGCAGTCACCAATGCATCAACGCAAGAATTATTTAAATTATACTTCCCACCTTCTACCTGAAACCATCATTGTCAGATCTCCCTAGTCTGCATCCCATTGGCTTCTCACCTGCATTCTCCTGGGATAATTCATTGAAACAGTGTGCCCCTTTAGATTTAGTAACTCTTGACTGCTACCATGGTGTTCCTTATCACCACCTCATTTGCTCTGGGGAATGTGGTGATATGACCTCGTACAGAGTCCATGATCCTGGATTTTGCATCCAAACTCCCCTGTCCAGGAGACAGAATTTGATTAAGCTTTTTGAGTTACACAGTTCCTCTGGGCCTCAACTTGACTCTGATCCTCCTGCGATAACTAAAATAGGGGACTGAGTCTGTGTAGACATTACCCCGCTCCCAGTTGTCCTGCACTGCTATCAGTCTTCACACAGCACTCAGGGGCACATTCACCTTCAGGCATGAGAGTCCCAACTACCTAGTTGTGTTCTGGACCACTGACACCAAGACCTGCCACTTCCTGATGTGCATCTGAAGTAAGCGGTGAAAGCCCCAAGGCCAGTTCTCACAATGCCCTGACCCTATCTAGTTCCCTTAGTGGGGCAGTCCTCCACTGCATTAGAGTATATTTGCTACTCCCAAAATATCAAGCACCTACAGCTTAGTCCTTGCCCTGCTCTTGTCCAGGTTTCTGAAGCTATTAAACTATGTTCATAGGAAAAGCAGAGAACTTTGAATTTCTACCTCTGCATTTGAAAATAGTCATTGCCTCTCCATCTGGGCATTGCATTCACTAAAGACCATCCCATTCTAACAGTGGTGAGCAACACATTGAGTCATTTTATAGATGAAGAACTAATCAACAGCATCACTGACATTCTCTGGCAGGGGCAGTATCCATGCCCAAATTTTGATTGATTTTTTGTCCTGCAGGTACAGTTCCTTCATCTTTCAGTAAAAATCACAAAGAGTAAATAACATCTATGTGCCTTCACACACACACAGCCTCTTGTGGCACTATCCCCTTCACCACAGAAAAGGGGATCCCATAGTCCTGCAAGTTGGAATATACCACCCAGTGAAATTGGAAAGGCAAGTCAATTCTCATTCTAGGAAGCAAAGTGGGCAAGTTCCTGGTCTGTGGAAGTGCTGTCCAAGTTGGGCAACCACTGGCTCCTACATCTCAGCTCAAAGTCACAGAAGAGGATATTCTATATCATGGTGGAACTCAGTAGACTTTAGGTTGAAACAGCAATTGGAAGTTTCCAGCAGCTTCAGTACCCAAGTTGTTTTCTAAATTTAGCTTCATGTAATAAAGACCCCAAAAGGCAGGCATCTCCTTTTGGGTGGTCAGCAACTCTTACTTTCTTCCCTATTAAGCTGCATGTGAAGTGGCATTTCAAGAGGTTCCATGGGGCTGTGTGCCCTATGCCCACACTTGTTCATCTGGAGCCTCACTTGGCTGGTGGCCCCAGCTTCTGAAATAAATGAAAAAGCCATGCTCACTGCTGCACGCATCTGCCTTCAGTAATGTCCGTATGTCCTGCCAGGCCCTTACTACCACTGCCTTACCTAGAATTCCAAACAAATGCGTTTCCAAGTTGAGTTTTTTAGTTTTTTTTGTTTCATTTTTTAAAAGATTTTATTTTTATTTATTTCTTCTCCCCCCACCCCATTGTTTTGTGCTCGCTGTCTGCTTTCTGTGTCCATTTGCTGTGTGTTCTTCTGTGTCTTCTTGTCTTCTCTTTAGGCAGCACCAGGAACCAATCCTGGGACCTTCCGGTGTGGAGAGAGGCACTCACTCTCTTGCGCCACTTCAGCTCCCTGGTCTGCTGCATCTCTTATTGTCTCTCCTCTGTGTCTCTTTTTGTTGCATCATCTTGTTGCACCAGCTCTCTGCACAGGCCAGCTCTCCTACGCAGGCCAGCACCCCGCATGGGCCAGCTTGCCGCTCGGGCCAGCTTTCCTTTCACCAGGAGGCCTCAGGAATCGAACCCTAGACCTGCTATATGTTAAGACAGGAACCCAATTGCTTGAGCCACATCCATTTCTCTTGTTTTTAATGAAAGTCTGAGTGATCCCGCTATTTGGTCTGTGCCTGCAGTTGCACTAGCCCCCTAGTGTTAAGGCCTACTGGCAGTTTAAAAACCTCATTCATTCCAATGATGGTCCCATATGCTATGCCTGCAAGAGAATCACTGTAGGCTGAAGGCCCTCCATCTGAGATTACAATCCACTTTCCCTGAGCTTGTCTCCTATCAGGCTTGGGTCTTTATGAAATTGGACCACTGGTTTGCCTCTTCATTCATCCCTGTCTGGGGAGGCAAAAAGTAAATAAATGGCCAATTAGCTATACCTGAGCCAACTTGAAAATATTTATGATAATACTGCTGACCTGAGCAGTGGCTTTATTATATTATACCATATGATTAACAGTTTGTTGTATGACCTTCTCTATTAAGGGAGCCATTGTTGGCCTGTATGCTGTTCTTCCGTACTTTTCTGATTTGAAGTTCTGTGACCACCTAGGTCATCTGACCTACCCCAGCATCACCTTTGGCTCAACTCATAAAAGTGCTTTTTTTTTTTAATTTTTTATCCCCCCCCCCCCCACCGCCCCAAGATGGCTCCCTCATCTGTATGCTCATTGTCTGCTCGTCTTCTTTAGGAGGCACCAGGAACCGAAACCAGGACCTCCCATGTGGGAGGCAGGTGGCCAATTACTTGAGCCACATCTGCTCCCTGAAAGTGCATTTTTGAGAACCCTGAGATAGAGTTCCTCAGCCATGGTCTCTTGTATCAGATGATGGGCATGATGTTAGAGATTTCAGCAATTATTGAGACTTTTTTTCACCACCACCACCACCCCTTCAGCCAGGTTAATCCCAAGACATCCAGTGATTCTCTGGGAAAGCAGTTCATTCTGTACCTTGCCTTTCTAGTCTATTGATTGGCCACACAGAAATTCTCTATGACAGAAGTTGAAGGACCACCATTTGGGACCTTTAAGGGTTGCAGAATTTGTGAGCTGGTAATGTTCCATCTTAAAGCAGCCCCCTTTTCACACATCTGACCCACACTCCACTACTCCTTCCTCTGCATAATTCACAAAGGCAGTGCACATGGCAGAGGAAGCTGAGTTCAGGAAGAATACAGTGGCATGGAGCACAACAAGGTCTGTAGAACCTGGAAACTTTCCCTGTCCAGCAAATCAGAAGGGGAAAAACAACTCGGGTTGATACTGAAAATAAAGTCAACATTCAAGAGCTCTTGTAGAATAACCTAATGATAGTTAATCTGCCAGTTTATATCAGTGAACAAAGCCTGATCCATAATCCTCTAGACTAATATATCCTATTTCTGTTTCTAAGTCTGCAGGTAAATATGAAAATGAATCATGACCAGATGGAGGTGCTGGGAAAAGACTGGGACTATAGTAATGTTCATATAAACGTGGGGGAACTGGTGCTGTGGAAAGATAATATTGATACCACTGTGTGGGAGGGATAAGAGGGGAAAGACACAGGAAACAGAAAGACTACTTCATATTCCGCCATAATTAGGTGATGAGGCTTAAAATACCCAAATCCAATCCTTTCTCTGGTTTGTCTCTCTAGATTTTTGCTTATTCCATCCAATCTTCCTACTTGGTCTCTTCCCATTTTCTTAACTCATAGCCTTACCCCATCTCGGTCCCCACTCTTTGTATTTCTTTAACCTTGTCTCCATAGGTTGCAAGGTCATTTCTGAGACCTCCAAAGTACTAGCAATATTCTGCTTCTGTCTATCTACACTAGAGAAGTTTATTTCCCTTCCAAACCCAAGAGATGAAAAATATTTACACTTAGGATTTCTTTCATGTTTAGATAAAAGGTGTCAATATAACAAAGGATATTCTGAAAGAGTTTTATTCTCTAAAATGATGGTGGAAAGATTCACTTGGAATTGTGCATTTGGTTCCATTTTAGAGGGAGCCTTGCAATTTGATGACTGTATAAAGAAGCACCAGAAAACTCAAGTCAAACTTTAGAGAAACAATACATTTATTTAATAAGAAGTCACTGACTAATATGAGATAATGAATGTGATGACATAGAAATTTCCAAAGAACAACAACAACAAAAAAAACCATAATGTGATGACAAAGCTTAATATATCACTGATGAGAAAGCATATAAATGTAACTAATATAAAAAAGACTCTCTGTACAAGTCTCAACTCATTGGACACAGGTGGAAAAATGATGGATAAATGGGGAAAATTTTATAACAAAATGTAATCTTACTCTGCCTTAGAGAACTCATTGGAGAAAAATCCTGTAATTTTAATAAATGTGGAAAAGCCTCCAATCCAGAAGTCCATTTTCACTCGAACATTTAATTCATGCTAGGGATAAATCATTCAAATGCAATGAATGTGAGAAAGACTTCAGGGAATTTGCCTTACAGATTCCACACATGTGGGGAAAGAACCCTTCCTCAAGGTCCAAATTGATTGATTGGTCATCAGAGAATTCAAAACTAAGTGCAAAACTGGAAAAACCTTCATGGAGTTGTCAACCCTTACTGAACATAAAAGAAATGATCAAAGGGAGATACCTTAGCCACATAATGAATGTGGAAAAGCCCTCTTCTAGAAGTCATAACTTTGTATACATCAGAGAATTCATAAAGAAGAGAAATGTCATCAATGTACTAAATATGATAACAGCTTTAGTAAAAGAGGATTCCCAATGTATATCAGGTTGTTCATGGATACATGGAGATAACCTACAAGTGGACTGAATGTGAGGAAACCCTTAAGAAGAAGTCACAACTCACTGTGAACCAAGGAATTCACATCAGAGAGAAAGGGATGAATGGATGTGTGAAATACGTCAGCAAGAAGCCAGGACTCTCAGAAACCTCGCAATGGAGAGGAAACCCTTTAAATGCAATCAATGTAGAAAAGTTCTTAGTGAAAAATCATCCTATCTCTAGGTTATAGAGTTCAGATTTGGGGAAAACCACACAAATGTGAAAAATGTGGGAAAGTTTTAAACTAGAAGTCAAAACTCATTGCACATCAAATAATTCATACTGGGAGAGACACTAAGAAAACAATGCAGGAAAACTTTCATCTGGACATCTGAACTTTTTGCCTCTCAAAAAATTCATACAAGAAAGAAACTCTGGGGAGCGCCTGCTTCCCACATACGAGGTCCTGGGTTCAATCCCCAGTACCTCCTAAAAACAAAGCAAATGAAAAAAACAACTCTCATTGGGGAGTGGATGTAGCTCAGTGGTTAAGCACCTGCTTCCCATGGATGAGGTCCTGGGTTCAATCCCTGGTACCGCCTAAAATTTTTTAAAAATAAAAAATGAAAATGAAAAAAAAAAAAAAAACTATAAAAAATACTAAATGTGGAAAAGCCTTCAGCAAGAAACACACCGCATTATACATCAGAGAACCCACAAAGGAGAGAAGGCCTGTGATATAATGAATTGGGGAAAACATTCAGCAATAGATGAAACTTTATAATGCACACTGGGAAGATACCCTAGGAATGCCACCTATGTGAGGAAGCAGAATTTATTATGCATCAGAGTCTCTGTTGTGTGCAATGTGGTCACCCTTCAACATTAGTTCCAGATGCTAAATACTAAAGAATTCATACTGAAAAACAAAAACAGTCAATTTGGCAAAGTTAAATTCTACACCTGGGAAACAATATTCTATAACTGCAATCAAGCTTTTTGTTTAAAAAAAAAAAAAAAGATTAGTGAAAAATGAATGCCCATGCATCTGTAGTCCAAGAAACCACCTCTCATGCCTCATGCTCTCCTTTCAAAAGGGACTTCCAAGTAAATATTGGGAGAGAAGAGTTCTTATATTCTTCCTAAATTTTCCACTTGGAATTAATCCTCACCATGGACATGACTCTTTCTGCTAATCTGGAACTCCTGAACATGGCCCTCCACAGGACTTGGAAAAGGGCATACACCATCCTGTTCCTTTATTCCCAAGCCACTACTCCCATGCATGGGTATCAGATTTTCTTCCAGTCCAGGGGTAATTTAATGGAGTACACAGGGGAAATGAAAACAGAAAGACTGTACTGTAAGTGTGACATTCCCTAGAGTCCAGGGAAATCCCAAGGAAAATTCCTTGATGTATATAACCTCAGTGGGGAGCATCCCATTCCCTCTCGTTGCTCCCCTATCAGCAGTTCTAGCCTCTGCTCATAGAGCTATCACCAAAGGGTCTACACCTCTGGCAGCAGAATATGTATCTAAGCCTGAGTTACTCAGTCCAGAATACAGACCCACTCATCTCTTCTTGTTGAAACTTCTCCCCAACTCCAATCCTGTATTTCATTCTATGACCTGCACAGTTTTACACACTGCCCAATTCCCAGGCTATGGTAGTTGACTGCGGGGTGAGAATATCATTTAAACTGGGCTAAGCCCAGGGTTTAATCATGCTGTTTAGACTTCAGACCAGAGAGTGCATGTTTAGATCCTCTCTAACGGCAGGATCTTCTAAGTGGCTGTTTCTTGCCAAGGATAAGAAGTCTTGTCTGCAGTGAGGAAAAATGAAGCTGATATGCAGATATAAGAAGGGATAAAATGTGGAGCATGGGTCCTGTTCTTTCTACAGGTCAGCCCCACTGTGCTGGATGTGGCCATCATGGACTCCCTGGTTTGGTCCCTGTTCTCTGATTGTTCACTGTGGACCTGGACTCTACAACTTCCACCGTGGAGTGAGGGAAATAAAAGAGAAGGGGAGAGAGAGAGAGCAAGAAGTCTCATTCATACTCAACCCTGCTATTTGGTGTCTTCTGTGTCTTCGCCCTTGGGCACGGCTGCCACTATGGAGGTTGCCTTGAGACTCCGCTTCCGCTTCTGCACGTTCTGCTCCGGGTGGAAGAGGATGACATAGGTTTTGGGTACGTAGAGCATGCCGAGGGACACCGATGCACTGAGGCTCAAGGACACAGTCAGTGTGGTTGTCTGGATGTAGATCTAAGCCATGGAGGAAGGGACAAGATGACACTCAGCCCTGTTCTCTTCCCCACCTCCACCCCCACACTTCTGTTGCCACATAGACTGGAGATGAGTCTATTTCAGTTGGGTTAGGAAGTGTGAATGGGAATGAGCACTTAGAAGAATAAAACGGCATAAACAAAGGTCAAGAGGCATGAAGAGTCCTGGCAGTCACTGTATGGCTCTGCTGTAGAAAGGGAGGAGGGTGAGTGACATGGTACTGATTGGACAAGCAACTGAAGGAAGGGAGGACTGAATTAGCAGCAAGTAAGACCTGGGAAAATGGTCCAAAAAGTCTAAAAAGGGCTAGGACATGTTAATGAATCAATGAACGTGTTTACAAATATACAAGTGAATAAATTAATAGATTGAATAAAGGAGCAAATGGGTAAACAAATGGATGATACAGATGATAAATGTTCTACTACATAATAAGTGACTGCATAAATGATCAAGAAAATGGACTAATGGATGAATAGATTTATAAATATGACATATATGAAGAAATAATTGAATAAAACCAAGTTAATGGATGGGTATAAGAATGGATGAACAATTGAATGAATGAACAAAAGAGGAGAAAGACTGAAGGTATTGGAAAGAGCAAATGAATTAACAAGTATTTAAGTACATGAATGAATTGACCAACCAAGCACTCATTCAAAGAATTGAGCATCCAAATGGATGGCTCAGCTCTTGAAACAATCAAGCCCTTCAGTGGACAGGCAGGAAACAAATGAGGTGACCAAACCTCCTGAGGGACCCTGGATTACCTTTTCAGCTGACTGAGCAGTGCCAAAGAATATAGGCACAAAAGCCAGCCAGATGATACAGGTGGTGTACATGGTGAAGCCAATGGGCTTGGCCTCATTGAAGGTTTCAGGCACTTCACGGGCCTTGATGGCATACACAGTGCATATGACCATGAGCAGGAGGCTGTAGCCCAGGCACCCAATGAGGGACAGGTCTGACATGTCACACTTGAGTACCCCTCTGGCCTGCTCTGGGTCCACTGTCCGCTGCTCTTCATAGTCGATCACACTGTGAGGAGGTTGGGCCCCCAGCCATGCCATCACTCCCACCACCTGCAAGAGCCAACGCCATATCAGACACACTCCCCTTTCCAGGGACAAGCCCCTCCTAGCCCCTGACCCAGGACTCTGGCCAATGGGCTCTCCTCAAAGTTCCTGGCCTATTAAGTGAGATACTCAGTCCTGAGAGAACCAGCAGTCCAGGTGAGGGGACTGCCTGAGCAAAGGCCTGTGGTATGGGCAGGTGGAGAGAGGAGCTGACGGGGAAGTATGTGTTGAGAATGTCAGGGCTGATTGAGTAAGGGGCAACTCAACGCCCCCTTCCTTTATGCTATTAAAAATGTGATTTATTGACAATCATAGTGATTAAGGACAGAGGTGCTGGAACCAGACTTTGTGACCTTAAACACATTTTTCTCTCTTGGCCTCAGTTTCTCCATCTATAGGATGGAAACCCTTCTAATCTCTCCCTCAGTATGCTGTTATGAGGGTAATATGCCATCTTGGGAGAGTACCTGGTACAGGTACTGTTTATTAAGGACCAGGTCTTGAAAAGATATATTTTTCTACTACTTACAACCCTCCAGGTAGGCATTATTATCTCCAGTCTGTAGATGTGAAAACACTAGCTTGATCACTTCTAACAGCATGGCAAACCTAGTTCCTGAGGACCCCTTTGTTTTCCAGACCCAGAGAATTGTTGAATAAAATGTAATGAAATACTGTGTGAATGCATAGTAAGGCTCATAGTAAAGGAAAATCTTAGCCAAAAGAAACAAAGGAGACACTCAATGGAGAGTGCTAAGAATATGAGTGGATGCAGGTGGTCTGAGGAGGTAATCAGAGCCAGACATAGGCTCTGACAGGGAGGACCTGGAGCTTCAATTCCCTCACAGTGACAGAAGACATGACCTTAAACCAAGAAAAGCTAGGGAGCAGGAATTAAGATACCTGCATAAAGGCAGGACCCTGGAAGGACTGCCCTTTACATTTGGTCAGGTTGTTCACTGCAAAAGAGCACCTGTCAAGGAAACAAGTGGTCCTGGAATCTAGCAACACTCCAGTCACCATGCTGTGCACCTAGAGCAGGGCTATGTAATCCTGGAGGAAGGGACATTTTGTTTATTATTCATCTACCCCAAAGGAATACCTTTTTGTGATTCTAACAAAGGCAGCACTCCTAGGCAGCTTTGGTGATTGCTCCATGAACAAGGGACTAATAAAGTAAA
This sequence comes from Cabassous unicinctus, assembly GCA_029593785.1. Classification (NCBI taxonomy): domain Eukaryota; kingdom Metazoa; phylum Chordata; class Mammalia; order Cingulata; family Chlamyphoridae; genus Cabassous; species Cabassous unicinctus. Next base: position 32,942 of record JAQZBX010015825.1, read on the forward strand.
ACCCCACCCACTGTCTAGGAAAGCAGCAAGAAAGCTCCATGTATGCCAAGAGTCTAGGTATAGGAAATAAAGTCGCCCATGAGAAACTAAAATCCAAGTTCTCTGATGCACAAAAGTAGCAACCAAAGTGTATACCACTTATTTTGTGATCCTTATAATTAATAAAGAATTAGCATCCAGTACATGTAATAAACTTCTACAAAATCATAGAAAATGAGCAAAGGATAGGAACAGCCAATTCACAGATGAAGAAATCCCAAAGACAACTTCATTAGTAGTTAAATGTAGACAAATTAAAACAAGTAGATACCATTTATCATCCATCATATTGGCAAGAAATACCTAGAAAATTGAAGGTGTGCATCTTTTAAAAGGTCTGTTATATCTGGAAAGGAGGGCATGATGTGGGGAATTCAAGTAAGTGATGCTGGCAAGGTGATTATATGGGTGGGGGATTAAAGGTTGGCCCAGGATCTCTATCTGGGGGTGAAAGGGCCCATGGGAGTGTTGTAGACAGGGAAGTAGTGAGATGCCTTCTCAGGATACACTGGACACTGAAATTCTGGGTCTGACAACTGGGAAGCTCAGGCTCTGTTATCTGAAGGAAGATGAGAACATCTTGTAGTCTTGGCAAATTGCATGAACAAGGCCTATGGGTAGGAATGAACATGGTATGTGCAGAGCTGGGTAGGGAGAGGAGCTTGCCTGGAGTGAAAGAGTCTCAAGAAGGACTGAGTAAGGGAATGCCATCCAACCCCCCCTCCCCCCCTCCCCCCAGCCCTGAGATCTACACCAGGTCAACCTCCCCAAGCTATCTATCTCTTCATACACTTTGCACAGGAAACTTGGGCTTTCCAGACAATGGGAATCATTTCCATTGTTGTAATATTACTTGTAATTAAGGAAAATCCCGAAGGGACTGTTTCTGATGCACATGACATCATGAAACATTGGCCTTTGTGTGGAAATAGATGCTCCACTTGACAGAAAAATCACCAGACCCTGTGCCCCTCCCCCAGTTTCCCCTAGTGAACTGGGCAACAGCAACTCTCTTTCTAGAAACTGCTTTGCTTGAGGAAAATTAGACATCTCTTTGCTCTATTATTGTATGAGAACTAAATTGTGGAAGAGGTGTTCAGTGTTTGAAAATAATCTCATTGTTTTACAAAAAATTAGCAGGACACACTTGTTTACTGCCTTACAGATCCATTTTCCTTCAAAGACTGAGCAAGGGGGAAATAGCTTCTCTTATAGGAATTCTTACAATAGGGGTTTGTCACCTGGCCTTAAAAAAAAAAAAAAATCACGGGTACTGTGGCAGTTTGAAGCTTTTGTGGACCCCAGAAAATCATATCCTTACGTTAATCCATTCCTGTGTATGTAAACCTATCATAGGAGGGAATTTTGATTAAATTACTTTAGTTAAGGGCCTTTGGTTAGATTGCATAACCCAGGGTTGGTCTTAATACTCTTACTGGAGTTCTTTATAAACTGAGGAATAAAAATCTGAAGGTACAGGGGGGAAAAGCTGCAAAGACAGAGAGAAATGCCCAGAAGCTGAGACAGAAGGTCCCAGAAGCCAGAAACTAAAAGCAATGAGGCTGAGAGAAGGCAGAGACTGAGACCAGCAGACACCACCATTGTTCCCTGTCATTTGAGAGAAATCCAGGACCACCAGCAGCTGGTCATTGGAGAGAAAAGCATTGCCTGATGAAGCCTTGATTTGGACATTTGCACAGCTCAGAACTGTAAGCTTATAAGTTAATAAATCATTGTAAAAGCCAATTCATTTCTGGTATATTGCCTGGCAGCCTTTAGCAAACAGAAACAGGTACCAAACTAGGAAAGAGTGACTCAGTCCCTGATTGATTCAAGTTAAGTACGACCCTCCCCCACCCTGTCCCCCCTGGGCATCTTGAGGACCGACCTGCACAGAGGTGAGGCTGAAGGTGATGACCAGCTGCGAGGTGGGGCTGATGAAGGGCGGGGGCGTGACGGAGCGCTTCCCGCGCTCAAAGATGCGATAGATGCGGTTGGTCTTGGTGAGCAAGGCCGAGTAGCTGAGGGTGGTGCCCAGGCCAAGGAAGAGTCTCCGGGCAGCACAGACGGCGGCTCCCGGCTCGGCCACCATGAGGAAGGTGATGACGTAGATGAGGAAGATGCCGGTGAGGAGGACATAGCTGAGCTCGCGGCCCGAGGCGCGGACCACGGGAGTGTTGTTGTACCGGGCGAAGGTGGCCACCACCGTGAGGGTCGCCAAAATGCCCAGCACGGCCAGGAGGAGAGGCGGGGCCGCCCAGGGGGAGGACCAGGTGAGGCGGACCACAGGCGTAGGGCGGCAGCCCGTGTGGTTGGGAGTGGGCCGCATGTCCCCAGGACAGGCCTCGCAGGTGAACTCGTCCACCTGGAAGCGGTACCCGTCACAGGCCTCGCAGTGCCAACAGCAGGGGACGCCCTTCACCATCTTTTTCCGTTCACCTGGCCCGCAGGGGAGGCTGCACTGAGAAGGGGGCACATCGAGGGGGCCGCCTGACCACTGCAGGGCTTCCACCTGGGACGGAGGAGACAAGGTCTGCAGACTCCGCCACTGGAAACAGGTTTCCTTCTCTCTAAGCCAGGGCTCAGTCGTGCCACTTACCTCCAGTCTGAGGGTCTCTGCCCACTGGCCCACGGTCTGGTACCCGCCACTGCCAGCACTGCCATTGATTGCCTGGTACTGGAAGATGTCATAACGCCCTGGTGCATCTCCCTTTTCGTTGAACATCACAGGGGTTCCCGCACTGCCTGGAGAGAGAGCCCACGGCCTCAGCTTCCCAGAGACTCTTGAGGCACTTCAGGTCAGCCAGGACTCAGAGTAAAGAAGAGGGAGCTTAACCGTCTAAACTGGAGGATGCCTTCAAATCTGAATAAAAGTGGCATGAAACTGGTAGCCATCTGAATAGTCAGTTTGAACTCTTCTACGAGCTTGTTCCACCATCTTGTATTTTGGTCTGGAGTCATATTGAGAAAGCTTGGCTGAGAGGTGCTCAATAAATATTTGGTGAAAGAACAGAGTGTTTAATTTTGTGAAGGGCAGTCATTGAATGAGAAGCAAATCCCTCCCCACAAACAAGGAGGACAGCTTTTCAAAAAGACATGATTTTGAGTGATGACCATGTACCAGGACCTCTGCGAGGGCCCGGGAGGTGCAGACACCATCAGATTTGCTCCCGGTGCTCAAGTTGCTCATGGCCTTTTGAGCATTTTGAAGTCGTGACTCAGAGCGAGCAGCACATCCACAGTAGAGACAGTGCCTTTGAGACTTAACTATGTCCAATACATGCCGTGAGCTCTGTGCAATGGAGGGGAGAGTGGGGTGTAAGCCAATGAGTATTCCAGGTAGACGGGATCACAGCAGTTCCCTGACGTCTAAATTTTACAGATTGGGGCATGGGGTGCTGAAGCCTGGGGAGGGTGAGAAGAATGTTAAAAAGTGGGGACTGACTGTGGTGGTTTGGAACAATATGTACCTCAGAAAAACATTCCTGTGGATGTGAAACTATTGTAAGTAGGACCTTTTGATGAGGTTACTTCAGTTAAGGTATGGCCCCATTCAGGATGGGTCTTGATCCTATTACTGGACTCCTTTATAAACAGAATGAAATTCAGACAAGGAGAGAAAGCTACAGAGGGAACAGCCAGAAGCTGAACATCAGCAAAACCTGGAAAAGAAGGGAGAGACCAGGAAATGCTGCTATGTACCTTGCCATGTGACAACCTAAGGACCAAGTATCACTGGCAGCTGGCCCCAGAATGCCAGTCTTCAGGAAGAAAGCATTGCCTTGATGATGCCTTGATTTGGACTTTTCCTAACCTCAAAACCATGAGCCATTAAATTCCTATTGTTTATGCTGACCCATTGCATGGTATTTGCTTGAGCAGCCAAGGGAACTAAAACATCATCTTAAGTATATACCCCAAAAGGGACTCAGAGAGATACTTATATGCCAGTGTTCGTAGCAGCATTATTCACAATAGCCAAATGGTGGAAACAACCCAAGTGTCCATCAACAGATAAATGGATAAACACACTGGAATACTATATCTAGAATAAGGAAATTTACAGAAACAGAAAGTAGAGGTCACCAGGGCTGGGATAGTGCTTATGGGAGAGTTAATGCTTAATGGGTAAAGAGTTTCTGGTTCAAGCAATGACATAATTTTGGTAATGGATGGTGGCAACAGTAGCACAATGTTTTAAAAGTAATAAATGCCACTGAATTGTTCTTTAAAAATGATTAAAAAGG
>JAQZBX010015826.1:0-36893 GCA_029593785.1 Cabassous unicinctus
ACCAGAAAAAAATCTAAAAATATCTAAATTCAGAACACTTCTGAGCCACAGGGATTTTAAGATAAGGGATTTTAATCCTGAAACATAAAATGGTTTTAAATTCTTACTAATCCAGCAGGACTATCCAGAAAGTACAGGGCCATCAAGTTAATCCTTACAGAGCTAGAAAATAGTCAAAGGAATTGTTTTAGTCTATGGAAATATCTATACAAAGAAATATCTATATAAAGAACCCCTATCTACCTCTTACATTTCCTTTTAATGCTCGATATAAACTATTTTAAAAATTTATGGCACATGCTTTCTAGAAGCCTAACAGCAAAACCAAGGCTGACAAATAAAACAAATCTTATCTTCCCCTTCTAGGCCTGTACTGTGTGAACAGCCAAAATTTGATACTTATGATTTTAAGAAGAAAAGAGGGAAATTGTTAAAGAAGACATTTTTAAATGGTACCTGAAATAAAAATAGATAGATAGATGGATAGATAGATGGATGAATGGATGGATGGATGGATGGATAGGTAGATAGGGAGATGAGGGGGAGAGAGAGAGAGAGAGAGAGAGAGATTGATTTGGGGGTTATTACTGGACCTTATAAAATTAATGAATACATCACAGATTTTTTTTTTTTACAAGAAAAAAGAAGAATTAAAAACTCTTATTCCCAGTTCAAGGTAATTGCTCAAAAATGCCCAGATTGCTATACCTCCCTCTGCCTCCCTATCCCAGGGATGAGCAGATGGCTCGTGCCTACTCATTAAATACTACACTGTCCCCCAGGTGGGCATGTGAGGAGGACTTGTCTGAGAATCACGCCACAACTCAGAAGGAAAGATTGGCGAGAGAGAAAGAGGCCTCGATGACATCATGTGCACCCCTGAATTCAGCCATACCTGGCATTTCCTCAATTACTAAGTTGTTTTTTTTTTTCCAATATATCAGCCACAAGCTATTTTTTCCCCAATGTTTACTCATTAAAACAAAACAAAATGAAATGAAACAAAACAGTGTGATGTCACCTCATGGCTTGGTCCTTCACTAGGGGCTGGGGATAAAGTGTAAACAAAACCCCTCAAGGAGTCAGTACACCTGCGATAGAAAAAGTTCACACTAAATACTACCATAGTAAATGGTATTTAGATGTATGATAAATGGTCTGCCCATGGGAAAAGGAGAGGACTTCGTTGGGGAAGGAGCATTTGAATTGGGTTTTGATGGTAAGAGTTCACCAAGGGGAGAGGGTCCAGCAGCCAGTGCATGAGCACTTGGCAAGAACTTGTGCTGGGGGTTCAGAAATTCACTAGAGTCTGGGGCACTTGAGCAAGGGAGAAAAGGAAACTGATTCTTTCTGCACATAAACATTGATCCCATCCCATCATAAAAAAAAAAAAAAAGGACTGAGATGCCATAGCAAAAAATATGTACTATTGTTATTTCTTCATCAATTTTATAAGGTCATCTTTTCAAAACAGATATTTGATTTTCCTTTTTCTTTATTATCTTGGAAGAAGCTTTCACACTAGATGTTGTTCCCCAGAAAATATATCACTCAGGAATTTTTAGAGCAAGTGCTTGAACTAAGATTAATATCTCTTAGCTTGTACGTAATTATCTTGCTCTTAGCATTCATTAATGGCTATTGGCTCCAAACCTTCTGGAAGTAAGGGCAGTTGTCAGAGCTGCATTGACTCCAAGTGATATAGGTTCCCTTTTGGAGAGCTGGGAGGTGACCTAATGACAGGAGGTGACCTCCATGGTCCCTAATGGCAGGAAAATACAACTTTTCTGGACATTTAACTTATTCCCAGGAATTACTAGCTGTAGCAAGAGAATCTGGATAATGATTCACACACAACATAGCATATAGCAGCTGTTTTCTTTCCCAAGGTTGGATGATGTTCAATTACTCCCAGGGTAATACCAGCTTTCCCTGGATTTCCATCACCATTCCAGTAATATTTAGGGATGGAACTTCTCTCTGATCTCAATATAATAGCAGATCCTTATGTGATGTCATCTGCTCAGTATATAAGCTGAGCATATCTTCTCTTTCAATTTCCTAACATAGCCAGGCTATAAAAGAACATATTCATTAGTCTAGCTGTTCCTTATTTCCTTTAAAAGCTAAAGGCTGCATATGCTTTCATAACCTGTCAGAGTCAAAGAATATATATCGGCCTTCCCAGCATTTGCTAGTTTCAGGTTTAGGCAGACTTTTCCAGTTTTTGTTCTCAGATAAAGAAAAGATGCTGAAATACTTTATTGTTAATACAGAGTTCTTCCTTCGTGAAATCTCCCATCACTGACTCTTTGTTCAATTACACAATTCAAGCTCCAAGGAAAGAGTATACAAACAATTATCTGTCAGTTGGTACTGACTTGCAAGAAACTGAGGAGTCAGGTCATAATTTTGAAAATTTGAAATGATGCATCACCCATAGATGAATTATTGTGTTCCTAGCATTTTCTAAGCAATCTTGGAAAGTTGGCAGTTATATCACGTTTTTTACTAAATGAGCCAAGAATGTATTCTAATCAACAATGGTAAGTAATTTCCCTGGCTAATTATTTTTCAGATGTAGCACAAAGGCCTTCAAAACCTTTCCAGCCTCATCTCTCTCACCACTTGCTCTTCTCCCCAAGGCACTCCCCATCCCAGCTTTAATGAGCATTTTTGTTTCCCTGAAAGACTGTTTCCTCTTGCCACTGGCTCCTTGCACATGGCTCTCCCAAGGCATAGACTGTCTTTCTCTTCCCAACTTCCTCACCCTTTTTGGGTTTCTGACCCCCCATGTGTGTTTCAGGTTGCAGTGTACATGTCACAAGCCCTCAAGCCTTCCCTGATTCCACATGACTGGGTGAGAGGTGTTTCCATAATACCATGTATTTCTATACTACTCTGTACCTAGCCACTTGAAAGCCCCTGGTTTGTAGAACTGAAATCGCCTATTTGTCTGACTCACCAGGGGAGAAACTGCTTGAGGGTTTTTTATTTCCAGTGTCTGGCACAGGATGGTACAAGGTATCCAAAAACTTGCTTGAATGAATTAGCTCTTTTCACCTTTTTTTGAAAATCATGGTAGTACACATAGAGTACAAAATTTTCCATTTGAACCATTTTTAAGGGTACCACTGAGTGGTATTAACTAAATTCACAATGTCTTATTACAATCACCACCACCATCCATTGCTAAGAGTTTTTCGTTACCCCAAAGAGAAAATTTGTACTTATTACGGAAAAATTCCCCATGCCCCTCTCCTGTGGCCCCTGGTAACCTCTAACCTACTTTCTGTTTCTATGAATTTGGTTATTCTAGATATTTCATTTAAAGGGGTCATGGAATATATTTGGGTTTTGTTCTGGCGTATTTCACTGTACATGATGTCTTCAAGTATCAACTATGTCGTAGCATGTCTCAGAACTTCATTCCTTATTATGGCTGAATAATATTCCACTGTATGTATACACCACATTTTAGCCATTAGCCATTCATCTCTGGGCAGCACTTGGGGTGTTTCCACCTTCAGCTATTGTTATTAATGCTGCAATGAACACTGGTGTACACAGTTTGGCTGAGTCCCTGTGTGCAGGTTTGAGTCTTTTGAGGACCTCGGAAAATAATGTTCTTAAGCTAACCTATTCCTGTAGGTGTAAGTCTATTGTATGTGGGACCTCTTGGTTAGATTCGGTTAAGGGACCTTTTAATTAGATCACATTTGATTGGATCATTTCGGTGAAAGGCCTTTGATTAGATTGTGGGAACCAGAGTGGGTGCTAATCCTTTTACTGGAGTCCTTTATAAATGAAGGAGAAGACAGAGAAAAAGAGCGGCTATTTTACCCTGCCATGTGAGAGAGGGCTCCAGGATTGCCTGCAGGCGCAGAAAGATGGAGAAACTCCAATAGGCTGAGAGAGAGGCTGGAATCAGTGGAGTGGCCAAAGCAAAGCAATGAGGTGTGGGGAGAGATGAGCCTTATGCCTGTTCGCCCACAGCTGAGGTTGGGGAGACAGTGAGCCTGGAGGAAATGGAAGAGACCAGCTGCCATTTTGCCCTGCCACATGGCAAACATTCAGGATCACCAGCAGCCAACCTTTGGTGAGACAGCATCTCTGATGATGTCTTGATTTGGACATGTTCACAGCTTTGGAATTGTAAACTTCTACCCTAATACATTACCATGAAAAAAGCCAACCCATTTCTGGTATTTTGCATTAGCAGCCTTTGACAAAAAAAAATACCCTATTTTCAATTCATTTGGGCAGATACCTAGAAGTGGGATTGCTGGGCCATATGGTAATTCTACCTTTAGTTCTTATTTTAAGAGAAAGTAGGGAAGGTTCAGAAGAACTCTCTCAGGTATGGGGACACGGTATGGAGAAATAGACTGTTAGGAAATTCTGAATCACAGCTTTCTGAATTCCTGGGAATAAAGGAATTCACTTATTCCCCGCTGACATCCCTCCCCCCACCCCTGCCCGACAACCACTGGATAGCCTGCAATTTCTTAACTTTTATTTTGCTGTTGCTGTCATCATTGTTGTTCAAGCCACTGTTATTCTTATTTGGAAAGCTGCCACCTACTCCCTGTACAAAGAACAATGCCAGCACTTTCCTCCCACCATCAGAAGCCGAGAAACGCAGCCCATTCAACTTTCAAGTGCTCAGTTAAGGGCATGGGAGTGAAACAGAAGCATACCTTTTGGTACCAATAATTCACAAAATAATATAACTTCTTCTGGGCTAAAAGCAAGGAGAAATATTGAACTATAAAAAAAAATCTGACCTTCCAAACATTTAAATGATTTTAGACTTAGAATCTTAACTTTTCCCCTCAAAAGTCCTTGTTTCTTTAGCAACTAGAATTTAAAGCTTCTTTTTATCCCTGTTTTCTTTATTGTAGGCATTATAAGAAGCCATAAACTCTACACTCAGGATAAAACTGGTAAAGCCAAGTGCTTTATATATTTAAATAGTTTCTCACAGTCACTCTGTTGATTTTATTTCCATATTAGAAAAGGAAGGAAGAAAAATAAAGCATACTTTGTAAATTTACCTTTGAAGTATATATACATATATAATCTCTAGGAAAATGAAAATTAATACAACTAGGAAATAAATGCTACCCTGAATGTACTCTAACATGACAGTTTAATCTATTTCAAATGGAAAATCAAAAATGCAGCCAGCCATACAATTTATGCAAAATTTATATGAGTTTAATTATGCATGTCATATTTTTTTTTCTATTCAACTTGACAAATTAAGAGTCAAATGGATTAATACCACATTTCCCCTGCCAAGTAAGTTAAATAATAAGGCAGAGGAGTTCTGGTCAAACAAGATGGCAGTGTAAGATGTTCCAGGGTGCTGTTCATTCTCTCAGAATTTTTGAACAACTAGCTAAAACTGGGAAAGCCATCTTCCTCAGAACTCTGGAAAAGAGTTAAAGGGTTCAGTAACTGGGTGAGTGCCAAATCTAGAACATGCAGCTTTAAATAAAACAGTAGAAGTGCGGTGCCCTTGTTGGCTCCTTCCCCACACACACCCTGGTATGGTGTGGAGCCAGCCTGTACTCTCACTGCGGGCCCCTGGCCTTGTTCTGGAGGGAGCAGAGTAAATACTACGCAGATATAAAAGTACTCACATGTTGGTGCTAATGTTTTAGTGACAGCCTGAAAGACTGAACCAGGAAATTCGTCACTGGTTCACCCTCCCAGAGCTTGCCCTGCAGGTAAAGGCAGCTTGCAGAAAGCTAAAGCAGTATAGGAAAAAGGAAAAAATGTCAAAGTGGCCTGGGAGAAACAATTACATGCTTTAAGTTACACACTCAGGAAGAAGAGTAAGTCTATTTCACAGGGAGTACAGAGGGCATTAGAATTCCTCAAATGGGAACTCATAGGGTCACAAGCAAGCACAGGCCCAGCATAAGACACAGACTCAGAAAAGACAAAGAGGAGAATATACTTCACTTTTGCCTTGGGCAGATCTTCTTGATAGAAGGACTAAATTCTGGAGGAGAGAACAGACCCAATTTTCAAAGACTGTAAAAGGTGTTTGCAGCATTGATTATTTATTTTTGTTAAGTCCTGGGGCTCAAAGAAGTCTCTGGCATATCACTAGATGGATACAAACTTAAGAAACAGGCAGCCCAGGTAGGGAATATCAGAGTTAACAGTTTAAAATATTAAAATATACAATATGCAAAAAAATTGTAGGAAAAAAAAAAAAAAAGAAACAGGAAATGATGGCTTGAGCAAAGATGAACATCCACAAGCCACCATCAAAGAAGACTAGAATGTGGACATATTGGACAAAGACTTAAAAAAATTAAAAATTATCCTCAATATGCTCAAGGAGATAAAGGAAAATACGGAGAAAGAATTAAAGGATACCAGAAAAATGATGAATAAAAATTATGGGAATTTCAATAAAGAGAAAGAAATTTTAACAAAATGAACCAAACAGAAATACTGGAGTTGAAGACCACAATACTGAAATGAAAAATTTCCTAGGGGGTTTCAACAGCAGATTTTAAGTGGTGGAAGAAACAATTAGTGAACTTGAAGACAAGACAATTGAAATAATTTAGCTAAGGAGTAGGAAGTAAAAAAGAATGAAAAAAGTGAACAAAGTCTCAGAAACCTGTGGAACCACAAAAGACATAAGACATAAAAGTACAAGAAGTGCAACATACTCCAAACAGGATAAACCCTAATAGACCTACTCCAAGACACATACAAATCAGAGTGTCAAAAGCCAAAGATAGAGAATTCTGAAAGCACCAAGAGAAAAGCAAATCATCACATACAAGGAATCCTCATAAGAATAAGTGCTAAATTCTCATTATAAACCATGGAAGTGAGAAGGCAGAGGTATGATATAATTTAAAGCTCTGAAAGAGAAAAACTATCACCCAAAAATTCTTTATCCACCAAAGCTGTCATTTGAAAATGAGGGATAGTTTAAAACATTCACAGATATACAGAAACTAATTTGTCACCAAAAGACTACCCTTCAAGAATTGCTAAGGGAGGGGAGCAGATGTAGCTCAAGTGGTTGAGAGACTGCTTCCCATGTTCAGGGTCCCGGGTTCAATCCCCAGTATCTCCTAAAAACAAAACAAAGACAAACAGAAAAACTAGCATTCATTGGGGAGCCGATGTAGCTCAGTGGTTTGGTGCTTGTTTTCCACGTATGAGGTCCTGGGTTCATTTCCCTGTACCTCCTAAAAATTAAGAAAATAAAATAAAAAGAATTGTTAAAACAGTTCTTTTTTTATTTCAAATTTTTGAAGAACAATCAAGCATACCATCCAGGATTCCCATACATTGCCCCACCACTAAAACCTTACATTGTGACATATTTGTTACAAATGATAATGAAAATACATCATCATAATATCACTGCTATCTATAGCCCATAGCTTATGTTTAGTGTATTTTTCCATCCTATATTAACATCATGTGCTAGTAGTGTATATTGTTACAGTTCATAAGAGAACATTCTCATATTTATACTGTTAACCACAGTGCATTGTTCACCACAAAGTTCACTGTGTTATATGGTCCCCTGCTTTGTACAATCCCTGATAAGGGAATTCTTCAGGTTGAAAGGAAAAGACAAGAGAAAGAAGCTTAGAGCAGTGTAAATAAATGAAGATCATCAATAAGGTTATTGAAAGGGGAAATGCAAAATCCAATGGTAATGTATCCTCAATATATAACCCTACTCTTTAATTCTCACAAAAATCAGAATACAATTGAACAAGAAAAAGGCATATTTCCTGATAACAGAGGTGCAAATACAAAGTTGTAAAGTAGGACAAAAATAACATAAAGAGGGGAAACTAAGGGAAAAGGGAGTAAACCCACATTAATTATAGCATTGTTCACAATTGCAAAAAGATGGAAGCAAACTAAGTGTCTAACAACAGATGAATGGATAAATAAAATGTGCTATATACACTCAAAAGAAGATTATCCAGCTGTAAAAAGGAATGAGGCTCTGATAAATGCAATAACATAGATGAACCTTGAAGCCTCAAGTAGAGTGAAACAAGCCAGAAACAAAAGGGTAGATATTACATGATATCACCCATATGAAACTAGAATAAAGATTATCAGGAATAAGGGAGGGGCTAGGAAATGGGGAGTTAATTTTTAGTTGGTAAAGAATTTCTGTTTGGGTTATGGGAAAGTTTTGGTAGTGGATGGTGGTGATGGTAGCACAGCATTGTGAATGTATTTAACACCACTGAATAATGTATTTGAATGTGGCTAAATGGAGAAATATTTGAATAAAAACAAAATATGCATAGGACTGTACAACACAAACAGTAAATCTTAATGCAAAATATAGTGTAATTATAATAACATTGTGTCATTAACTGTAACAAAAGTATCACACTAATGCAAATGGTTAATAATAGAGGAAACTGCACCTCTGTGGGGGTCTTATGGGAATTCTGTATTTACTACATGATTTTCCTGTAAACCTACAATTTCTTTAATAAAACATAAAAAGAAGTAATTAGGGAGAAAAACCAAATCTTTTGAATCTATATGCTCTCTGTTGGAGAGACAAAGACATAGGGCAGTCCTACACCTGAAAGATAATGTAGCTCAGTAGAAATGAGACATGTAAAAACAACTTACAAAAAAAATTATTGTGGTAAAATGATATTGTTAACATCTGTTCCTTTAAACCATGTTTATCAGTATAAAGCTGATAAAATTCTCAGAGACTTTAGCTATGTGCACAGTCTGTGTGTAAGGATGAAGTCTTCCTGGCAGTTACATACTGCTACCATATAGCTGTTCCCGGCCACCCGTCAGTGGTGAATGTATTGTGAGCACCTCCTCTTTATTGCTATTTATTACTGGCAATAGTGGGGGTCAATAGTTTTTGATGGAAGCCTTTTTTTTATATATAACAAGGAAATATTACTAGGATATAATAAAGTGTTTCAAACAGTTTTAATGTAATTTTAGAATTCAATTTAAGAACTGAATTTAAGACATGACTCCTGGGAATGAGCCTCCCTGGCACCAAGGTATTATTACCAAGCATTAATTAGTAATGCATTTGGAAAAGACCTTGCCCAAAAGGGGGAACTATTAAATAAAACTCTTATGGCTAAGAGATTTCAAAGTGAGTCAGAAGGAAATTCCAGAGGTTACACTTATGTCAGTTTCCACAAACTTTCACAGTAACAAAGCCTCAAACAAAAGGGTTCCCAAGGGCTCTAGGGACATCTGGACACCATAGGCAAGGCACACAGCCTCATGAAATCAACACCCTCTCAGAGGGCCTATTTGGGAATATATGAAAATCTATTTCCCCAATACAACAAAGTTTACTCATTTATAATTTCCCTAATCATTATTTCTTCCACTCTTTTTATTTGAATCTACAGTTTTCAATATACCTGTTAAGCATATTTCTCAGAGACTTAAATCTTCAGATTGTTACAGCACAAAGTGTAAACCATAATGTAAACTGCAGACTTTGGTTACTTACAATGCTTCAGTATTGGTTCATCAATTGTAAAAAATACATCACACTAGTGTAAGATGTTAACAATAGGGGAAACTGTGTATGGGTGTGTGGGTGTGTGGGTGGGTGGGGCATTATGTAAGAACTCTCTGTACTTTCTATGTAATTATTCTGTAAATCTAAAACTTCTCTAAAAATTAAACATTCAATTAAAAACTGAAGAAAAAAGAAATGCATTTTGCTCTAAGAGCAAATTCAGAGAGAACTTCTTAACAAAAATGGAAACCAAGCATGAAAAGATAAGAGCCATGAGAATTAGAGCCAGGGTATCAACATGTAAATAGATAAGCAGAGAGAAGAGAAGAATCAAAGAAGTAATAGAAGAGATAATTTGTGAGCTGAAGCATGAATATTTGTGAGTTATTAAAGTAAACCCAAATCATAGAATAAGATAAAACAACGTGCTAATTCATATTAAGAAACTAACATAAGCTTAGTTTAAAAGCTCAATAACACTACTTGAAAAGTAAAATTATATACCAAATTACCTATGGATATTGATGCAACAATTCAAAATAAAATGACAAATCAAATCCAGCATTGTATTAAAATACAAATACATCATGAACATTTGATATTCACTCAACAAACATCTATTGAGCATCATTCATATGCAAAGGTATTCTAGGTGTAAGCTTACAGTAGTGAACAAAGCAGAAGAACAGTGCATGCAGTCTAGGACGGCGGAGGGAATGAGCAAATAAATACATATGTGATATATTTCCAGATAGTGATGACTGCAATAAGAAAGTAAAGAAAGAATGAGGTAAGTTTATTTCAAAAGAGCATGGATGTCTTAACCTCAACAAATTCATGCAATCAAAAATTTAAAGGAGATATATGTGATTATGTCAATGGTAATCCAAAATTACTTTATTGACTCTAGACTACATCCAAATTAAATCCAATGTAAAATGAAAAGTCAGCTACATTAAACATGATAAATGAAAGTCAGCTACTGTGGAAGTTTGGTATAGTTTATGAATTTCAAAAATAGGTATTGCATTGTGTCTGTAAACTGATCTGTTCCTCTGGGCTTATTCAACCATGTTAGACTCAGAGGTTTCACTTTGACTTTATTAAATCAAGATCAGGGCTTTTATTTGACGTCATTAGAGTGTCTCAGTTTGAGTCCCCGCCTACAGCTAGCCTACAGCTGTGGGCTATATAAACAGATGCTCAAAGACAGGGAGGTAAAATACACAGAACACAGAAACAGATATGCAAGAAGAGAAAATACTCCATAGACACGGCCCCAGGAAGTGAGATGAGCCTGACAGTCTATAGCTGACCTTGTGGAGAGAACTGAGCAGCTGAGTCTGGAAAGAAATGAGCCCCGGGGAGAGAGATGAGTCTTACGCCAGCCAACAGCTGAGATGGGAAGAAGCTGGGACTATGGAGCCTTAAAAGGAAGAAGGCTGAACCCTCTCAGACATGGACTGCTGTATTAATCAGCCATTAATTAGGGGCCATTATTAATTAGGGGCCCAGTTAATGCCCTAATCATAACTTAATCATGCCCAGATTAGCAGACCAGTTTACAAGCATGATCCAATATCTATTTTTGGAATTCATAATTACATCAAACTGTCAAACTGCTACACCCGCCATCTTGCGTCAATACATGGCAACAGACTTTGGGTGAGAAAGCACTTTTTATGTACCTTGAGTTGGACTCTTTAGGGCCTTGTGACTGTAAGCATCTACTCCAAATCAACACCCTTTATAAAAGCCAAAAGAGTTCTGGTACTTTGCATTAGCACCCCTTTGGCTGACTAATTCAGCTACCATAAATTTGAAAAGTCAAGGGCACTAATTAAAAAGGCTCTTGAGTACTACTATTATCCATTACTGAATAAGAAAACAGAACACATGTCATCAATGTTAAAAAAAAAAAAAAGACAAATTTCTTATTTCCAGATGGCATTATGGCATACATAAAAAACCCAAGAGACTCAATTAAAAGATATGAAAATTAATGAGAATATTTGGTAAAATGACAGGATAAAATATATATAGTAAAACAAATCTTTTTCTTCTTATTTAGCAAAATAGAGTTAGAATTGGAAATAGAAAAAAATCCATTCTTACTATTGACCAATGCTATCTGATAATGTTTTTTTAAAAAAATGCAAAGGACCTATTATAAGTATTTAAAATTGATGACCTGAGCACGCAAAGAGGAAAGGTATTGTGAATGTAATGGTTATTATTTAAATATCAGTCCTCAGATTTGTATAATTTTAATTTGTTATACTGGAATTCTATATGGAATTATTTGTGGGAGGGAGGAAGATAGGACAAAAAATTTAAAAATCATATGAAAAATAAGTGTATCATTTCTCAGCCTTTTGGCTAAGATCAAGTGTAAAAATAAACATGTAAGAATTTATACGACACATCTGAATAAGGAGTGTGAGAATAAACTAGTCCTAGCAATTGTTATAACTTATTAAAAAAAGCTATTATAAGCTTTAAAAATATGGCATTTAAGTAGAAACACATAAATTTGTCAGCAGAACAGAAGAGAGAATCTAAAATACTGCCAAATATATGTAACTAAATATATGGAAAAGCTGGCATTTCCATTTAGTGAAACAACAATAGGCTGTTTAATAAATGGTGTGGGCACAAATGGGTAGCCAACGATGAGATAAAAATAAATATCTCACTATTGCAAAAAAACAACTCCAGGTGGATTAAATATCTAAATATGTAAGCAAACAACAAAAGGTTTAAGAAAATATTAAGTGAAACATATAGGCGGGGATTCATATAAACTTGAGAGGGCATGGGAAGATCTTGTTTAGAAATGTAGAAACTGAGTACAATTAAACTCTTTCTCTCTATATAGTAAAATGTGTATTTCAAAATGTCTGCAATGTATATAGAGAAACACGTTTACAGAATATAAGGTAGATAAAGGGTTAATATATCTACTCTTACAATATTATTCTACAAATACTTTAACAAAATGACAGTCTAATTGAATGGTCAAAAAATATAGTGCATCTAAGAAGAGAAAATGCAAATATTTAATAAACATGGAAGACGCTTAATCGACTGGCATTCAGAAAAACGCTATTGAAAAGCAACAATGAAATGCTATTTTCACACATGACTATCAAAAATGAAGGATCAAGTCCTAGTCAGTATGAGTTAAATAAGAGCACCGTGAAAGAGAGTTGGTACTGCTCCAACTTCTTGGGAAAATAAGTGGGCAGTTAGGACAAAAATTTTAAATGGACATGTTGCTTTGCTCAGTTATTAGTAACAAAAATAAGAGTGCTAGGATATAACAATTTATACAAAGGGATTTTACTTCAGTATTGTTTACAGTGGGGGAATAAAAGGAAACAGCAAAAATGGATTTGCTCAGTACTTATGCTAACATATTATCAGCTATTAAAATGAATGCTTGATTAGATAAATAGATAGATAGCTCCTAAAAGTTTTCTAGGAACTGTTATTATGTGAAACAAACATGTTATAGCAAAATGTGATATTATTATCATATAAAGAAAAAATTAAAACTCATACAGATATACATGCTTTTAAATGAGTAACAAACATTTGTAGAAGGAAACACAAAAACAGTTCTCATTGATTATCTTGGGGAGATGAAGAGGAAGGTAAAGAGAAACTATTAATTTATTTTTAATATATTTAGTTTGTTCAAATTGCTATAAAGGTCACACACTTTTTCTCTTTTTTTTTTTTTTTTTTTTGGAGAAGGTTCCGGGGATTGAACCTGGGATCTCGTACATGTGAAGGAGGCGCTCAACCACTGAGCTACAATCGCTCCCCTCACACACTCTTTTACCATAAAGTCTTCAAAAGAAGACAACTGGCATTAATGACAGCAACAAAACAAAGGCGACCAGGAAGACTTCCAGCTGAAGGGAGGTAGACTAGAAGAACGTACTTTGGGACAACATGAGTGTGTAGGAATTGACTTGTCTGCTGAGGTCAGGGGAGATCATGCCCTGGAGGGAAGTCTGAAGGATGCACAGGGATGGGCGAGGCAAAGGGGGAAGAGGGAGGTGAGGACACTGAAGGCATAGGCATTTGTGTGTGCCCAACATCGTTGCTGAAGTGTAGAAAACTTATGGGGAAAATGGGAGAAGGGTCTGCTGGAGTAGAAGCCAAAGGTTAGATCAGAAGGATGCTGCTTTCCCAGAGCACTGGTAGGCTTGAAGGTGACAGGCAGCCTGTGAACCATCTAAGTAGGGAGCGATGTGCTCAGCACAGAAATAACACCTAGAGTGCCTTGTTGGAGAGAGAAGAACACAACAAAATCAACGCCTACAGACTGTTGCTTTGGAATGAGAGGTCTCAGGTGATGCTTTGCAACATGGTTAGTGCTCAGTTGGGTTCGTTAGTAACCGTCCTCTCTACGTCTGTGGCAAACCCCAGTCCCAGTCTGATTACGACACTGGACAATATGGTTTTACGCCGTGCAAGTGGAAAGACTGGGCTTTGCGACATCTCAGGTTCTTGTGGCCTTTACTATATTGACTCAAACAAAGCATTACAATGTGCTTCTTCAAGCCAGCAGTGCGTACTTTACCGTTGACCATATTTATTTACTTTTTGGCTAACGTGCCAAAATGTGGTCAAGTGATGGAAAATGGTATTGTAAGTTCTTAGGGTACCCAGAACTTAATGAATGTTATTTGTGTCTTTCATGCCTTTACTCTGATTTAGAGCTCCTCTAAATTTACATGTACCTGGGATAAGAAATATTTGGATGATGGTTTGAAGGAGAACAGCTTCTTACGGAGCAAATCATTCAATTTACTATAAATTAAAGACAATTAAACAAATGTATTTTACTATATCAATACTTTCAGGATTATATAGTTTTTACAATACTATTCAGTGTTAGATAATATGTTCAGAAGAAAAATTCTAAGTGTAAAAAACAAACTTTCCCTGTAATGTCTTTGGACAAGATCTCATATATCAAATATTAGCCTAGAGGAGATATTAATGATTAGGTTATAAAATTTGTTGGGAAAAAAAAGTTGTTTATAAGGAATACGGAGAAAGCACCTAAATCATCATGCTTCAAATGGAAGTCATGCTGAAAACAACCCAACCACACAATGGGCCTCCTGACATTATACTCCTATCAGCAGGTTGCTCACAACTGAAATGACCCATAAATCTTGACAACCCAGTCCACCTCTACACATATAAAGTAGTAGGCTTCAATTTAAGTTCATGAACAACAGCAAGTACATACAATGAAATACATAATAAACTGTGGTCCAGGTGAGTAATACATATAGCATGATGTTTTCTATTTCACAGGCGTATCCAGGTCTATGTATTTGTGTGTTCAACTAGATGAAATTGTTCTCTTTAAAAATATGGATCAATGTATGCATTAATTATAATGGCTTCTGCAAAATAAAATTCTTCTACACTACAGTGGAAGCATAGGAAAACATTCCTTCTGAAAAACCTAGGCTCCAAGGTTCTGCTGCTAACTATTTTAGATTGCGAGGCTTAGAATTTACACACTGGCTTAGAATTTACAACCTATGGATTTTGTGCAGAATTCTAGTCCCTTTTTGCATGGGAGCCATAGCAGGAACCTTAGCCTGCTATGGGAGCCATAGCCTTATCACCTAACTCAATATCAGCGAGCTAAATAAGATATCTCAAAGAGCTACAGTGGAGAAATTACTGACATTATTCCCATTATGCTGTTCAAATCAGTTGGATCAAAAATTCTCTCAGAACACAGTGAATTTTATCAGGCACCTATTATTCTGTGACTACTGTGGAATCCACCTCCTTACGTACTTGCATCATCTAGTTTCTTTCTGGGATAGCCTCCAATAACTTAGACTTATATTACTGATTGAAATATCATTTCAAACCAAATTATATGTAAGTAACCTCGAGTTGGACAGTGCTGTCAATATTTTTTTTGGCTGAGAACATTCTTTTCATCACTAACACCTGGTGCACAGTGAATATATCATTACTTGGCTGATTATATATATAAGCCCACCTGTGCAAACTATGCCAAGTGTCTGCTCATAGTTGGCCAGATCTGTGTCCTAAAACATGGGTGCCAGGCCATGCTGAGCTCTGAGGACCTTCACAACCCTCTGAAAGCAAGATAGCTGAAGGATCATTTTATATGAGCAAGGATTCAGAGACATCAGAAACACGTTAGGTTTATGTCATTTAATAATCATTTGTGTGGTGATTTCACGTTATCCACATATTAATCCATATATTATTTCATCTCTTTACTAGGTTTCATTGGCTATAATTTGCCAGTCAAGTGACATTTAAAAAGAAACAACACATTTATACACGTTTTCAATAAAAGAAAGTATAAATGAATTTTCTGGACTCCAGTAAAGTCTCAGGAGAATAAAAGATAGTGCATAAGCAATCCAATCATTTTATAAATATTTGCAATGCAAATTTGTCAAAGGGTCAATTTCTTTCCCCCAAAATATCTTAAGGACTAATGGGAAATCATACTGTAGAAATGAGGGATTTATGTCTTCAGTTTATGTTTCCAAAGAAGAGAAGTGTAAATTTGAGTATTTGTGTTTAAATTTTCTTTACAACACAATAATACTTTTTTGGTCCTGTGAGAATGAAAGTCGTTCTATTTTATTGATACTCAACACTAAAATGCATTTGATGGAAAGATATGCAATTGCTTAATACATTTTCGAGTAGGGTGAAGAGGAATTTCCTGTACTCCCCCAACATCAAATGAAGCACATTTCACCCTCATGAAAGAAGATTTTCCCATGTCCCTTCTCCCAAATTCATAGAGAAGAAACACTCTGAGTGGAAGTAAAATTGACAAATGACCCAGGGGGTGAGGGCGATGCATTTGCAATTGATATCGGGATGCTAACGCCAGTTGTGCCCATCTGCACACTGGACCTTATAGCCCTCTGCTCTTGTGGTATTAGGAAAGGTGACGGTCCCTTCCTTGGTTGGATATCTTCCTAGATATGTGATTTTTTTTTTAGTGCTATTGTGAACGGAAATCTTTTCTTTGAGCATTCTGAGGAAGAAATTTTAAAATTCTATTGATAATAGCATACTAATATCTAGGAATATATTTAACAAAAGATGTAAAGTATCTGCACTCAGAGAACTACAAAACATTGCTAAAAGAAATCAAAGAAGACCTAAATAAATGGAAGAACATTCTGTGTTTGTTGATTGGATGATTAGTCTTAAATATCATTAAAATGTCAATTCTACACAAATGTATTTATAGATTCAAGACAATCCCAATAAAAATCCCAACTTCTTTGCAGAAATAAAAAGGTCAATTATCAAATTTATTTGGAAGTGTAAGACCCCAAATAGCCAAAAAGAATGAAGTTGGAGGTCTTACACTTCCTGACTTTAAAGCATATTACAAAGCTACAGTGGTCAAAACAGCATGGTACTGGCATAAAGATAGGCATACTGGTCAATGGAATCAAATCAAGAGCTCAAAAACAGACCCTCAAATTTATGGTCAATTGATTTTTGACAAGGCTGCCAAGTCCAATCAGCTGGGACAGAACAGTTTCTTCAAGAGATGGGAGAACTGGATATCCATATCCAAAAGAATGAAAGAAGATCCCTTTCTCAGACCATATACAAAAATTAACTCAGAATGGATCAAGGACCTAAACATAAAGGCCAGGACCATAAAAGTCCTAGAAGAAAATGTAGGGAAGCATCTTAAAGATCTTGTGATAGGTGTTGGTTTCTTAGGCTTTTCACTCAAAGCACAAGCAATGAAAGAAAAAATAGGTAAATGGGATCTCCTCAAAGCTGAGTACTTTTTTGCTTCAAAGGAATTTGTCAAGAAAATGAAAAGGGAGCCTACGCAATGGGAGAAAATATTTTGGAAACCACATATTCGATGAGGGCTTAATATCTAGGACATAAAAAGAAATCCTACAAATCCACAATAAAAAGACAAACAACCCAATTAAAAAATGGCCAAAAATACTTGAAGAGATATTTTTTCAGAAAGGAAATACAAATGGCTAAAAAAAGACACATAAAAAGATGCTCAACATTACTAGCTATTAGGGAAATGCAAATTAAAACACAATGAGATAACATTTCACACCTACTCGAATGGCCACTATTAAAAACAGAAAACTATAAGTGTTGGAGAGGATGTGGAGAAACTGAATAAGTATTCACTTCTGGTGGGAATGTAGAATGGTACAGCCGCTGTAGAAAACAGTCTGGCGATTCCTCAAGAAGCTAAGTATAGAACTACCATATGATCCAGCAATCCCATTGCTAGGTATTTACTCAGAAGACCTGAAAGCAGGGTTGCAAACAGACATTTGCACACCAATGTTCAAAGTGGCACTATTCACAATTGCCAAAAGAGGGAAACCGATGAATGGATAATTAAAATGAGGTATGTACGTACGATGGAATATTATTCACTTGTAAGAAGAAATGAAGTTCTGATGCCTGTGACAACATGGATGAACCTTGAAGACATTATGTTGAGTGAAGTAAGCCAGACACAAAAGGACCAATATTGTATGACCTCACTAATATGAACTAAGTATAAAAAGCAAACTCATGGAGTTACTATCTAGAATACAGGTTATCATGAGAGAGAATGATGGTAGCAAGTGGGGAGTTGATTTTAATTTGTGCAGAATCTTTAATAAGGTTGACTGTAAATGTTTGGAAATGGATAGAAGTGATGGCAGCACATTATGATGAGTGTAATTAACAACGCCGAATTTGTGCGTGTGATTGTGGTTGATAAGGGAAGTTGGGGGTTTTGTATGTCACCAGACAGAAAGCTAGAGGATGAAAAGTGGAACTGTATAACATAGTGCATCCAGTTAGTAGATGATGAATAAAGTTAATAACACAAATATGAGAATGCTCTTACATGAACGCAAACAAATGTATGTCACTATTACAAGGTGCTAATAATTGGGTGGTATATGGAAAAAAATACACCGAATGCAAACTATGTAACAGAGTTAACAGCAATATTTTAATATGCTTTCATCAACTGTAACAAAGTTACCTCATCAATGCTAAGTGGCAATAATGGGGGGTAAAAAGTGCATGGGGTTTTTCTTTCTGGAGCAATGAAAATGTTCTAAAATTGACTGGAGTGATGAATACACAACTCTGTGATTATACTAAAAGCCATTGATTGTATACTTTAGATGGATTGTATAGTGTGTGAATAAAAAAAAGGCAGTGGTTATATTGCAATCAAAGTGATAGCTGTTGCAAAATAGTAGGTCAGAAAAGGAAATATTGAATGGATAAAGCTAGGAACACTTGGAATCCCCATGAGAATTCATCTAAAATAGTGCAGATAATTTCCCCCTGGAATGAACAATTATTTTCAAAAACTGGCTTTTGAAGAGCTTTTCTTCATAAGTGGCTTCCTAGACCCAATTTTGATTGTGAAAAAGAAAATAACTAGAAATAGAAAAAGGAAAACAGTTTTGAAGTTGGGGTCAGTAGGCTAAATCAAATTTTAGGAAAAGACTGCAGATGATATTTTATTTGTCTTGGTAGAGAGTATTTTGCAAAAAATTACAAATATACATTTCACTCTTATTGAGAACATTTCAATTATTTTCCTTTAGGGACAAAGAAGACAATTTGCCTGAAAAAACACTTATTTAAAATGAAGTAAAGCTCAAGGTAACAGCTTTTGAAATCTTACATTAACACAGAAAATAAAAAGGTGGTACGAAAGATCAAGGTAAGTTTAATATTAAGTAAATTAGTACAATAAAATGGCAAAGAGAGAAATGATATTGTAAATATATGTGTTTTCCAAAATGGGGTCTATAATACTGAGGGTTCTTTAATTGATGTGCATTCAACTCTTAATTGATAAGAAAGGGAATAAAATAGAGGATAATATAGAATGCCATGAAAGTTGGCTAAATTAGAAATTTTGCAAAAAAAAAGCTCAGTTTAAAGAAAGAGCAAAACTTTTGTCTCAAGAGATGCGCTTTACCATATGGTAAGACATTTTATCATACCAGTAAAAATTAAGTTGACCTGTTACTTTGCTTAAGCACAGCGAAAGTCTCTGGGGGCACAGGATCAACAAAACACTCAAATCAGCTTTCTCCTTCTCTCTCTCTCTCATTCTCAGCAGGAGTATTAAATTGCTAGGGGGAAAAAAATGAAACTCTTGAGATCTTACTTGCTTTCTTGCTTGAGTGTTAGACTGCCTGAACCTACTGCCCTGCCAAGAATGCCTCTGGCTAGAAAGAAGAAAGACTGTATTCATGATAAAAGCTCCTTAGGCTCAGTTTACTTTTCCAAGTTATCTTTAAAGCAATTGAGATACAGAACTGCAGGATCTTTGCTAATATATCAAATCTGACCTTTTTGGAAAAAATTAACTTTACAAAAAGGATGCTAGATGTAAGAGTAAGGAGAAGGTAAAGAGAAAGATCATATAATATTATTTCTATTATCTAAATCTTTTTTAATCCTATAATATAAGCTGTGGTATTTTAAAGCCATTTATTTATTCAAAATAATGTAAAAGGATGTTGTGTTTTTATTCACATTTTATGCTGATGACATTGCTAAATTTTATTTTAAAAGGCTTATTAAAACATACCTATCACATTTGAACAAATTAGGTAAATGTGTTTCTCTTAGAATCACTAGCAAATGCATCATGACTTTTCCTTTTAAACATTTAAAATAGAGTGATATATTTGTGTGATTTCTTTTTTGTCTAAAATCAGATTCCCTCATTTTGTTTCCCACCACATAGCACTGCTCCTAGTGCCCAGTACTTGCTCAATAAATATGTGTTGAATAAACAGAATAAACTCTTGACAATTATTGGGATAATAATCTTAAACAAAAAACTGATGCTGGGGAGTGGATGTAGCTCAGTGGTTGAGCCCTGATTCCCATGTACGAGGTCCCAGGTTCAATCCCTGGTACCTCCTAAAAAAGCAAAAAAGTAAACAAAAACAAAAACAAAAAAACTGATGCTTTTGCCCCATATTCTTCCCATAGCAAGATGAAGTCTTTTAATAATGTAAACCAGAGTATATTATTCCCCTTCTTACTCTCCTCTGGTTTTCCATCACATACCTAAACTGGGCCAGACTGGTCTCAACTCCTGACCATACTCTAAGCCACATGGGCCTCCTTCATCAAGCTCCTCAGACACGTCAAGCTTTTTCTCTATTCACTACACTTGGCAATAGCTGTTCCCATTGACTAGATGGATCTATCTCCTGCATCTTTGTATGCCTAGCTCCTCTTTGCCATTCCAGTCTGAATTTGAAAGTCACCTCACCTATGAGGGGTTCATTGAGACTCAATCTAAAGTAACCTCCTACCCCTCCCCTGTTCTCTCTTGATTATTTCACCGTTTTGATTTCCATCACAGCATTTGTCACTATCAGATATAATCTTGCATGTCTGTTTATCTACCTTGTCATATCTTTCTCTCCCTATTTCCCCCCAAACACAAGGTTCATGATAAGGCCAATGATGCTCTTTTTTTTTTCTTTTTTTACCCCTGTATTTCTAGAATATAGAATAGTGCCAGGGACATTGTAGGGCTTCCTTATATATACAGCTAAATGAGTGAATCAGTGATTGAATGAATGAATGAATGAATGGGAAGCCCACTATTTATTAGCCAAGATCCAGACTTCCATATTTGAAAGAGCAGTGGAAAATGGCCATTTAAAAAATTTTAACTTTGCTGAAAAGCAATGTTGCTATTAGTCATTTCTCTACATTTAATGTAAGGGTATGCTTGTAAAGAAATGTCACTGGTGTCAGAATATATAGCACAGTGGTCATATTGAAATGATACGGGAAAAAAAGACGTCTGATGGAAATTCAACTGCATCACGTTAAAGAAAGGTCATGTAGTTCACTTCTTCATGCTAAAAATGTAGAAAAAAATATTCTTCAATCATCATCACCATCAAAATCATCATCATTCACAAGCATAATACCACACACATTTCAGGCAAGAAATCAAAGCTATTAAAAAAATGACACATGTCTAGAGGTATGGAGAGGGGATATTTTTGAGAATATATTTCTAAAAGTGAAAACAGATCATGGAAAGTCAGGCTTAATGGGCAAGAGTTTTGCAGGGTCTCTGAGTCTAAACTTAATTGGTACCACTCCCAGACTTAATAGGTACCACTTAAACTGTTGGAAACTGTTGATGGCAGAATCATCAATTAAGTTTTATAGCAGAGCAGGGTAAGAAATCAATCAACAAAATATTAGTAATCCATCTGCTCATCCCAACAAATTCTGGCAGACAACATTATTACCTTGATGATAGGATATGGGAGGAAAAAAGCAAGGAAAATGACTTAGCATTTCCCAAAGGCATGCAATATGGCTCCAAATCAATTTGAATTTATAGCTATCCCCAGTTCTCTACAATAACCTCATTTAACAAACACTAAATTTTGAATACCTTTTTACAGGACAGAATCAATACACTTTCAAAACAACCACGTGCTCTATTTAGATGTCATTCTGATATAATGAGTAACAGGCTTTCATATACCACCCAAGTTTGAAAATTATAGCTGTGGATATATTTTCAGATGTCACTAGGAGAGTATTTATAAGATACTTCACACTTAAGGAAGTTACTAAAATTTTTAAAAAATGAGAAGGAAATGAGGTATAACTAGATTTTCTAAGTCCAAAAAAAAAAATCGAGTTTCTTTTGGCAATTTCAGAAATGAAGGGAAGAAGAAAAACAGTTTGCCAGGGAAATTCTTGTAAATTCTCAAGAGATCCTGGAAGTTGAGAAACAAGAGACCAAAGGCATACTTATGTTTCAGAAAATTTGGAACTAAGTAGTGACAAACAAAAACATGTACTTGGAAACTTTCTGTGCTGGATAGCTACTATTTATCACTTCAGATCCACTTTCTGCCCTTCCTCACCCTGCTCTCTGTCCCAGGAAGCTGACCTATATGGAATACAGTGGACTTTTGTTGGTTTCAGTCAATTGGGAGCTCCAAAAGGAAATGGAGGAAAAGAGACAGGTCAGAGCAGTTTATTCCTCAGGCCTAAGCATCAGTGATTACAGAGAACCGACCACTGTGGCAAAGAACATAATATTTACCATTGATTTTATACAATCATCTACTATCAAACCTACGTTACAACAGGAACTTGAACAAAGTTTGGGGATTAAAGCTGCAAAAGCTAAAAGCATCATGGTCATCCTCCGTTACATTCATCAGTCTTCCCTGGATTTAAAATAAAATTCAGTGTGGCACACTCCCCAACTTATAGTCAAAGGGAAAAGACAATGGGAATAGAAAAATGAATCCTATAACATATGTCGCAAGACAACGTGGCCCTCCCTGGGAACAAAAAGATGTTGGCATAACAATAAGAATGTTATTTATTTAGCTTGACAATACTTGAAGAGTATGTGATCAGCAAAGTTAAAGGAAAAGGTCTATAGTAGAGAAATGTTTAAAAGTCTTTGAGAACCAAAGATAACTGGGTATCCTCACAATCGTTCTCTAGGTTCAGGAACAAAATAAATCCCAGGAGTTGGACCATCACGAGGCAAGGTGCTACATTGGCTAGACTCAGACCTGAAATGCACATGGAAATTTGCAAATAAATATTGGGAAAATGGAAATCAAAGCTATTCACTCCCTGAAGAACAGTGTAAATAAATTATCCCATTTCATATCCATCTTTCTAGCAATTTCAACAAAATGAAAATAAAACCACTACCATTGCCACCACAATTCTTTGATTAAGGCAAAGGCAAAAAAGGGGAAACAGAGAGGATAGTGTCACTTTCTACAAGGAAGAAAAGCTTTATCGGGAACATTCATTCAGAGTTTAGATGGACAAGAAATTGGCGCTTGCTGGTGTGACTCACCCAAGGTTAGAACACTAGCTAAGAGTGGCTTTGCCACATGACTGCGACTAGTGTACTATCTGCCACAAAAAGCTCCCTTCATATTTTTGCTCCCTGAGATGGCTCCCTCATTTGTTTGCTTGCTGTTTTTGCTCACTGTCTCCTCGTTGTCTGCTTGTTTCTTCTTAGGAGGCACTGGGAACTGAACCGGGACCTCCTGTGTGGGAGGCAGGCGCCCAACTGCTTGAGCCACATCTGCTCCCTGCTCGTTTTGTTTTTGCTCTCTATCTGCTCATTGTTTGCTTGCTGTCTTGCTTGTTGTCTTGCTTGGTTTTTTTTGCTCATTGTGTGCTCATTGTTTTTTGCTCGTTGTCTGCTCATGTTTTGGGGGGTTTTTGCTCATTGTCTGCTCATTGCTTTTGTTCGATGTCTGCTCATTGTTTTTGCTCAATGTCTACTCATTGTTTGCCTGTCTTCTTTAGGAAGCACTGGGAACCAAACCCGGGACCCCCTATGTGGGAGGCGGGCACCCAACTGCCTGAGCCACATCCACTCCCCAGCTCCTATCATATTAATATTAATGAGACCAATGCAAGTCCTCCCAGAGTCCCATAAGATGTGCCAAAGTAAACACAATAAATAAATGGCCACAATGAGGCAATGGCCAGCATAAGCATGCTTTTTAAACAGACAGCTTACAAGTGTGGGTTTTAATGCCTGCACTGTTTTTATAAATGTTTCAGGTGCATTATTTAAAAAAAAAAAAAAAAAAAGAAATACAGGAAGATGAGAGAAAATATTGCCCACATTGCCACCCAATAACAGGAGACAAACTGGGCTTCTGGGCTTGGATTCAGGGTCTAAGTTATTTCGACCTTCATTTCTTTGCAAAGGCTGGGGTCCTCTTTGCTGAAAGAAAATTGTTGCCAATTTATTTCAACCTCAGTGGCCAAAATGAAAAGTGTAAATATCAGGTCATTGAAGATAACATGGGTGTCTGTACTCTAACTTTACAATACCTTGCCTCAGTTTCAAAATATTTGTTTGCATTTTAAAATTTCTGAAATTGAAACTGAAATTCAGAAGACAGGATAAATTTTAGAATTCCTTCTTAATCTCTGTTTCATGTTTTCTAAACTTTTATGATATGTGCTGAAGATAAAAATCGCTCTTCATTAGCACAATCGGATGGGGGGAATATGAGAGTGAAATAAGGCTTAATTTATGACAAGGGCTGTTACAAAATGTGTGTAAACATTAATTCCTACATGGCAATTTCTCAGAGAATTGGGAGACGCTATTTATTGAAACAGCAAGAATAACAAAAATTCCCTTGGAGAAAAGAAAGGAACATTTTTGAAGTGTGAAAAAGTATCTCCTATTTGGGGTAGGTGGAGATATTATTTCCTTTGCCTTGTGTCACCATGGGCAGACAGCAAACACAATCACATACTATTGGAACAAAATTCTGATGGATGGAGACATTAAAACTTTTGAGACTAAATTAAGTTTTCAGATTAACTTTGTATTTTAATTATCCATTTTACCATGTCTTTCAATGCCATGAATAATTGACAGATGGCTAAAATAGCCAACATTATTATTATGCCTAAAATCTTGATAGCTGTGTCTGCTCTATAGTGCATATTTTAAAAAGATCTATTCAGAGGGCTGCTGGTTGAATGACCTCTCTCCAAATTAAATCTATATTTTAAATTTTAAAAGTTATGTGTATTCTAACCATAAGAAGTAACTAAAAGTGAACTAAATGTTTTAAATAGCCACCATTAGATGATATTTTATTTCTACATATCCAATTAGTTTTATTGATTAGCAAAACTATACTTTAAAGGAGAAATGCCTTAAAAAGTTCCTTTTGGGGAGAAAGGTAGGTAGATAACACCATACCATACCCTATCATACTGATATCCCAAATTCTTTATATACATGGTTTTCTATAGTTCCTTTAACAATTCTATAATGTGGGTACTTTCAATTTTACCTTTATATCATTCGGAGACAGTAAGTAGTTGTAATCATGACCCAAATCCTAGACTGACGCCAAAGTTTCTATTTACTTATTTTCTTAAATTTCCTTATTTTGAATAATTTCAGATTTACAGAGAAGTTTCAAGAACTGTAGAA
This sequence comes from Cabassous unicinctus, assembly GCA_029593785.1. Taxonomy (NCBI): domain Eukaryota; kingdom Metazoa; phylum Chordata; class Mammalia; order Cingulata; family Chlamyphoridae; genus Cabassous; species Cabassous unicinctus. Next base: position 25,608 of record JAQZBX010015826.1, read on the forward strand.
AGAGCTCCCATATATTCTCCATCAGATCTCCCCACATGTTGGAATTTTACCACATTTAGTATACCTTTTCTCTTCCTCTTTCTGAATAGATATGTAATATATAATATATATAATATATATTGTTACATACACTTATTATTTTTTCTAAACAATTTGAGAGTAAGTTACAGACATGATATCCCTTTACACCTAAATATTTAAGTTAGTATTTCCTAAGAATAATAAAATTCTCTTACACAAACAATATAGTTATCAAAATTACGAAATATTGATACAATACTGTTATCTACTTTATAAATTTTATACATACTTATAGTTGTACCAATTATACCAATAATGTTGATATATATTTTGAAATATCCTGGTCCTGAGTTCAATACAGGATTACATTTTGTATTTGGATGCCACGTCTTTTTAATTTCCTTTGCTCTGGAACCATTCCTCAATCTGTTTTGCTGTTGCTGTTGTCGTTGTTGTTGTTGTTATGTTTTGCTTTGTTTTCCTATGACCTTGACATTTTTTCTTAACTATAGGGCAGTTATTGTGTAGAATGATTATCAATTTGGGTTTGTCTGATGTTTCATCATAACAGGAGGCACACGGCATCAATTTGTCCCAATATATTAACCTTGATCATTTGGTTGAGGTGGTTTCTGTTAAGTTTCTCAACTGTAAGGTTACCATTTTTCCTATTATCAACAAGTGTTTTCCTATTATGAATAAGTGTTTTCTTCTGTATCTGTTAGTTGGGATTTTCCTGAAAGGAAAAGCCCTCCTCTATCATATATTTATTTAGACAGGTATTTAGTTATACCAATATGGACACACAGATTCCTTTTTTTACTTGGTTATTGTTTGTCATTTATAATATCATTTTTTATCTTTCCCCTCAAATTCCCCTAGATTTAGGCCTCTCTCAAGCTGGGTCCTCAACCTTTTGACAGTCTCCATTTTTATATGAGTATCTCCTCACTTCCTAGTAGTAGAATGTTCATTTTACACATCACATGCCCAAATTGCAGAATTAACCATTTCTCCAAGGAGTCTGGGTTCTTTTTAAAGGAAAGGTATTTAGAGACCAAGATCTGAGTGCTAGGTGTGTTCATCGCTATTGGGATGTCATTGCTTTTAGGTCTTCTCAGAAGACAGAGCTAGGAAATATGTGTTTCATGCAAAAAATACACACACATACACACAGCACACATATAGGAATATGCATATATAGGAAATCCATGGGTGATAACTATAATTTCAATCTAAAATCAAAGAGCTTATTCTAGTCTTCTCCCTTTCAATTTTTGTAACTCTCTTCTATGACAGTGAGAAATCTGGCTCCCATTATCCTCAATGTATTTGCTCAATTGCTGAATCATAGAATATACTGTATTTACTTATCTCCCCTCCATTTTTACTCAAAAGATAGCATAATATACATAATCTTGTGCAATTTGCTTTCTTTCCTTAGTATATTCCATATTATGTACAGGGATCACTGCATAGTATTCCATGGAACTGCATACAATCCCAGGTTTAGGCATTTAGATTGCTTCAAATATTTTTCAGTTACAAACAATAACCTTGTGTATAGGTATGTTCATATTGTTGGAAGGGAATATGTTCATATTGTTATAGAAAATGTTTATTTTTAAAACCCACCATCTTGAGTAAATTTGCAGTACAATTTCTAGAACAGGAACTTTTGTAATCTATCCTTTATAAAGTAGAATCCAGCTGCTCAAATTTACAATCATATGCTTCCTATAGTGAAGTAGTAGGTAAGATTTCTCTGGCTACGAGATCTAAAGTTTCATGGTAACAAATAATCAAACTGAGTCAATGGAGACAAGGAATTCATGCACTAAATATGTCACTGGGATTCACCCTGTCTGGAAGAAAAAATATCTTGACATTATAGGATTATATTTTTCTTCAATCACAGTAACAAGTATTTGGCCTGAGGATAATGATCAAAAACCTGAGCATGGAGATATATATATATATATATATATCTCCAAGGTAATTGCAAAGGGAAAAGCAGTAGCAGTACAGCAATCACAGCTTTCATTCAGAAGTGCAAACTCTATTCAAGGCTGTAATATTCTCCTTTTTGAGGTCCAGTTTCAGCTATAGACTAATTTTCAACAGAAATGGCATTTGTAAGCTGGAGACTGGCAGCTATGTTCTTATTTCCAAAGTCTGCTTTCAATATATTCTTCTTCCCTTCTTTCCTCCCCTATCACCTTTAACTGCTCACCCTTCTACCTTCTGAAATTGAAACAAATTACCATGTATTGTAGAATATCCAAGGTATAAGAATCAGGGAGTTATTCAAATATAAAGAACATAATATGGCAAAGTCCTTGGATGAGAAAATGGTAAACAGAGACCCTCCTTACAAATCGCAGACAAAAAGCATGAATGCTCCTATGCTGCAATCAATATACAAGACTGAGGTCAGAAGTCAATTGTAAATGATATATTCATGGAAGGCATCTATTTGCGGGGTAGGATATTTCATTCTTTGAGAAAGAAATTCGTTTTAAATTGACCCAAATTCATTTACACAAAACAGAACCTTTGTATCATATAGCCTAAACTGACAAGATAAGTTATTCATTCTGAGCCTTCAAAATAGAAAAGAATAGTTCAAAAAGGCCAAGATGAAGGCCTCCATGTGGCATTTTAAATTTACTGATATTTATGAAAGTTGGTTTTATGTTATAGGGCAAATCCGTGCCAAAGGAATAAAAGGTGGGACAATTCTTGTTTAAAGAAAAAATGACTCATCACAAAGGTAACATCTGTTGCCTTTCCCATCCCTTTTCTGTAAGCCATGTGAGTCATTTATATGTCACATACATGAATCTGATTCAAATTAATAACAGACTCGTTGAAACCAGATAGATCAGAGTATCTCAGGGCATTTTGTCCTAACACTCTCCACGTACACACTGTGATTCCCCTTGGAGACTACCCACACCGCCACTTGGAAAAAGCATTCTTTTGGAAGTGGGATGAAATGCTACATGTCTCTTTCCTCTTATGATAGGTACAAAATTCCTGGGAATGTTGGGTTCCTCTGCCTTCCCCCTTGCCAACCTCCTTCATCTCCTATCATCAAGGTGGCCAATATCTGGTTCAATAATTGGGCCATGTGTATTTGTTAAGTGGGGTTAATTTGGTTTAGATGGTCATGCAAGTTACTCTGGCTGACTGCTCTTATAGCCGGCTTAAACCTGCTGGATATTAAGTGATGAAAAAAAACCTAAGATTACAATTTATACTTGGTAGGAAACAGACATCAACTCTTGGGCATCAAACCTAACAAGGCCATGTGGTCCAACTTAACTTTTACCAGAGGGATGTACACTGGGATTTTGGGTATAGGCATAGCTAAATACATGATACTGCCTTCTGGGTATGGTCAGAGCCAGGCTGTAATGAGAGGGGTTGGGCAGGATTGTATACACCAAGTAAACCAAAATGACACCCTCCCAAATGTTCCCAAACTCTACTTTTAAATTCACATGGTTTCAGCTCAATGTACACTGTGTGTGTATATATATATATATATATATATATATATATATATCTGACTTCCACTACCAAAAAATAGTTTGTCCAAAACATCTAAGATTGTACCACACAGAATAATTTTTTAATAATTTTTGAGTTTTATATATTTTTGAAGTCCATTTAATTAGTTCAGCATTACAAAAAGTAAAAATATGGAGCAGATGTGGCTCAAGCAGTTGGGCGCCCACCTCCCACATGGGAGGTCCTGGGTTTGGTTCCCAACGCCTTCTAAAAGAAGATGTGCAGACACAATGAGCAGACACAAAGAGCAGACACAACAAGCAGACAGTGACCAGACACAGCGAGCAGACAACAGACAGACAGATGAGGGAGCCATCTCAGGGGAGGAATCAAAATACATTTTAGTGACTAGTACTTGGATAACTGTTATATGGAGATAGATTTCAGAAAGTCAGCTCTACATGACACTCTATACGTTGGGTTCAACAAAACAGGTTTAACATCCACCTCTAGGAATTGCTAGCTATGTGACATTAGATAGCTGCTAATCTCAGTTTAGTTATTATTTTAATTGGCAAATTTTCTTTCAACATCAAAAAATAAAATAACAGACTAAAGTCAGTTTAACAAATTATGGAAGAATTACTTTAAAAATTCCTGTCCAGGCACATTTACCTTATTTAATCCTAAACACAAACTCAATTGCTACTCTAGTGTTTTGAAAGATAAATAAATGAGCACAGATTGGTTAAATGACATGACCAAAGTCTCCTTGTTAATGAAAAAAATGGGGGAAAAAAAGCTTGATTATTTTCACAGCTCATAAAATTAAATCCCATATTCTTTTTTATTTTCTGACCTTAGCATTAATATATTATCTTCTTTGTCTTTGCTACCAAAAAAAAAAAAAAAAATTTTTTTTTTTAACATTTCATGTGGGAATTCTTCCCTAGTTTTTCTCAGCAGAGGCACGACAGCACTGGTTTTTGTGTCTAATTATTTCAGGTATTTTCTCCATCCCATTAAGAGACCGCTTTGAAAAAAATCAAATCCATTATTTTCTGAAACCTTGCCTGCCAAAGAAAGAGACAAATTTCATTGTTAACCTTTTCATTCATTTACCTTTACTATTCTGTTTTGCTTTCTATAAGATGTGCCATATTCATCATAAAATAAACCAATACCCAGTGAGGAAAAACAAACCACAAAGGGAGCTCCACTGTACGTGCCCCGCTGAGGAAAGCTAGTTGCCGATGCAATGACACAAATCTGCATTTGTGTTATAAAATACAGGACCTAATAATTTTCAGAGTGCTGCAAATCATCAAGTCTTGAGGCTCAATAGCAAGTTGAAAACAAATTCATGAGTGCTAATGTTTGACTCTTTGGAAATGTGGTTAAAAGAAGATTAGTTTAAATTAATGATGAAGAAAGCCATTTTTAATTAGTCAGAAGCTTTGAATTATAAAACATTTTAAACAAATACAATTTTATTATTTTCAACTCTTCATGATAATTCAAATTAAGCTTCTTTAATATTGACAGCTGTCGCCTTAGGGCCTGCTTTTAGAAAGTACCTGAATGATTTAGGATTAGTATGCAAAATTGTAATATGTAAACTGATAATCTCAAAGTAATTTATGTTTGCTCAAATTTTTAGAATTCTGTCTAATATTCCCTGTGTACTTAAAAATATGCTTTGTTTTTTGTTTTCAACGGGAACATAAAAATATCTTGAGTGTACCTCTAAATAAATTATAAAAGAATGGACTCTATAACAATGAGATTACTACTTAATGACTTTGTAAGTGTTACCTGAAACTCTAAGTTAAATATATTTTAATATTAAGCCACGATATTGAGGGAGGCACCTGTTTTATATTATTTTTCTCAAAAGCTTAACCTTGATGTATTATCTGATCATCATATCTTCCTTTGACTTTCATATTGCCACAAGAACAGCACAAATTCGTCTTCTCAAATGCATTATATACTTCCTTCTAGCTACTTTGATGATCAACCATACTTGAATTGTTTACGGAATCATATGAAATTTTAGGATGAGCTACCAAGACATTTATTTTCTGCTATTAAAATCATAATCACAAGGATTAAAAATGTTATTACTGAATTTCTATTTTTATATACAGAAAATGAGCTACAGGGAAACCAATAATGTTCATTCATCACATAAGCTTTAAGTGTTAGGTCTTAGCCTAAATATCTTTCTAATTTACCTTTTCCTTGGGTCCTGGATGACTAAATGTTTAATAAGTAAAGAAAATGTGCTATAGCTGTTAGAGTGTCATTGGAATCATTGGAACCATGTAAGGTATGGGCTAAGGTGTTTGAATACTTTGAGGGGGTGCTGAAGTGTTTCCAGCACTAGCATGCCTCAATGAATCCTCAAAGCACTAAGAGATGGATTGAAAGGTGCAGTTCAAAACAAGTCTCCCAATAGTCCGCTATCCACAGATCATTGAAATGATATACTACAATAACTCCCCCTGGAACAGTTATGGCTTATCGTGCTGATGTGTAATTAATCTGCTGAGCGGTGACAGGATGTAGCAGAAGCATGCTTCCGAAGGTTTTAGGATCTGGCACACCAATGAATGCTTGGGGAGTCTTCAGTCCATGCTTTGTTAGCACAGCAGACTGTAACAAGCCTTTAATCTGTGATTCCACATATGCTAAATAACTTTACTTATTAAAAATCACAAAGTGGTTTTGCTCAGCACCAGTCCAATATAAGCAGCCCTTAGAAGTGTATCTGCATTTGCAAGCTCTATTCAAGGCTGAGAAGATGATGGAGGTTGCATACCCTGTGGAGAGCAGCTATGCCTTGTAGCACGTTCAGGTTTATAGAGCTCATTAGGCTTTCCATTGTGATTTGCCTCCTGCAAATCTGTAACTGCAGGATGCTTTCAACTTCCAGCTAACATGGATGACATGCAGATACAGCATGGATAGAATTTGAAAATGTAGTGATGAATGTTGGTTAAGGGGCTAACGAGTTCAAAAGAAAAGGAACAGATAAAAGCAAAAGAAAATACAAACACAGGGTTAATAAAGCCAAAGCCAATTAAAAAAGTCCATGTTTTTCTAGATACCCTTCTGTTAATGATTAAAGAAAATTTCCTTTATGCAAAGGGGTTGATGAAGCTGGAAGTACTGGATGGTCTATATAAGACTTGTTTTGCTCATTATGATTTTATAGTAGTTGGTGAGGGAAAGATATACTTTAGTAAACCAAGAAAATCAAGCTTATAAAATCCAATTACTGGGAAGCAGATGTGGCTCAAGCGATTGGGCTCCCATCTACCACATAGGGGGTCCAGGGTTCAATTCCCGGGGCCTCCTAGTGAAAGTCAAGCTGGCCCGAGCAGAGAGCTGGCCCATGTGTAGAGCTGGTGCAGCAAGATGACACAACAAAAAAAGACACAGAAGAGAGACAATAAGAGACACAGCAGACTAGGGAGCTGAGGTGGCACAAGAGATTGAGTGCCTCTCTCCCACTCCGAAGGTCCCAGGATCGGTTCCTGGTGCTGCCTAAAGAGAAGACAAGCAGACACAGAAGAGCACACAGAGAGCAGACAGCGAGTGCAAATACAGCAGAGGGGAGAGGGTGGGGAAGTAATAAATAAATCTTTTTTAAAAATCCAATTACTGAGGATTGTGGGAAGATGGCAACGGACTAACAGGCAGAGCTGAATGCTCTCACAAAAACAATGGGAAAAAAAGGGCCAAAATCTTTCCAAGGGACCTGCTTTTCTTTAGTGAATTCGGCCAGCAGAGCCCGCTTTCAATCTCTGATCTGGAGATTCAACACAGGAACACAGGAAAGTCCAGACTGAAACACCTCCATGGAATGCTGTGCTGACTAGCACCATCTGCTGGCATGCCTGGAAATTGCATGGACAAAAATTGAGCTCTCTGTATCCAAAGCCTGGGAGAAAATCTGTGCCACACTAGTGAGCCCTGGCCCAATTTTGAAAACTTAAGCTGGGCAATTTTAAAGACTGAGAATAAGTTGAACCAAATATCAAAGAAGAGCTGTGATAAAATACACAATAGTCAAGAGAGAAAAATTAGCCATCAGAGTAAATTCAAAGTAAGTTCAGATGCTTAGACATCAGCAAAAACTTACAAGCCATACTAGAAAATAGGAAAAGATGGGCCAGCCAAAAGAACAAACCAAATATCCTGAAGAGATATAGGATTTAATACAATTAATCAGTGATAATCACACAACTCTCATAAATCACTTCAAAGAATTTAAAGAAAATATGACTAAAGAAATAAAGGATATTAAGAAGACACTGGGAGAGCATAAAGAACAATTTGAAAGCCTGCAAAGAAGAGTAACAGACCTTATGAGAATGAAAGACACGATAGATGAGATTAAAAATATGTAAGAGCACATTTGAATTGCTTGGAGACAGAATTAGTGAATTCTAAGACAGAACATCTGAACTGGAAAAGACAGGAGAACAGAAAGAGAATGGAAAAAATGGGACAGAGTCTCAGGGAAATGAAAGACAATGTGAAATGAACAAACATTCGTATTATTGGTTTCCCAGAAGGAGAAGAGAATGGAAAAGGGGCAGAAAGAATATTTGAGGAAATAATGACCAAAAACTACCCAACCATTATGAAGGACATAAATACCAATATCCAAGAAGGACAATGCACTCCAAACAGAATAAATCCGAACAGACCTTCCCTGAGACACCCACTATTCAGAATGACAAATATCAGAGATAAAGAGAGGATTCTGAAAGCAGCAAGAGAGAAGCAAAGCATCACATACAAGGGAAACTTGATGAGAATAAATGCCCACTTCTCATCAGAAACCACGGAGGAGAGAAGTGACATGATATATTTAAGGTACCAAAAGAGAAAAAATGCCAGCCAAGAATGCTGTATCTGGCAAATCTGTCCTTCAAAAATGAGTGTGAGTCCAAAGTCTTCACAGATATACAAAAACTGATAGAATATGTTACCAAAAGACCAGATTTGCAAGAGATACTAAAGGAGGTGCTGTATCCTGAAAGGAAAACACAAGGGGAAGAAATTTGGAGAAGAGTTTAGAAATGAAGATTATTAGGAAGGGTAAACTAAAGGATAAGAAGACAGACAATAGAACAATATGACAATGGAGAGCTGAAGGACAAAATGGAGGAAGTATTGCCTTTACAGTAATAACACTGGATGTTAATGGATTGAACTCCCCAATCAAAAGACATAGACTGATAGAACAGATAAAAAAAAATATATGAGCAGTCTATATGTGGTCTACAAGAGACCCACCTCAGACGTAAGGACAGAACCAGATTATAAGTGACAGGTTGGAAAAAGGTATTCCAGGCAAATGGTAACCAAAAAAGAGCTGGAGTAGATCGGATCAATGTAAAATAACAACATTTATATTATACGAATAATAATTACTCAGTGCAACTGGCAAATTGTTCCTGTGATCAGTATTCTTCAATTTTTTTTTCATACAAAATAAACACTTGATTTTAATTGAGGAAAGCTGGAGAAGAGATATATTTTTGGATACTTTTAACCCTTTTTTTATTCATACTTTTTAGTTAAAATAAGCTCTCTGGATCAATAATGATTTAGCATGACTACTGTTGAACAAGATTTTGAGTTTTTCTGCCTCATAAAATTATGACTTGGCAAATTGTCATCTGCTGTAATTCATTCCAATAAGATGTGAAGAATTCCCAAATAGGAATTTGATGATCTAGAAAGAATTATGGCCTAAATGAAAATTAAATAACTAAACCAATAATTTTTTTCATATTTAGAGATTATGTCTGTTAGAGCTGTAATATAAAAATTAGAATTATGTTATACTTAATTTCTATTTGAATTATTATTTAGATTTATAAATGTTTGTTGCTATGCTATTTTTTATAATTGATTATATTAAATCTAACCTGGCCTTGTCCTCTATTTTAAATTTTTAATTTCTTTCAATCTATTTTTCTATTTATTTTACAATTTTACAATAAAGGACTTTTTAACATCTAAAAAAAAGCCATTGATTATACACTTTGGATAGATCATATGGTATGTGAATATATCTCAATGGAATTGCTTAATAAACAAATAAATATTTGTGCAAGAATAGCCAGAAATAGCAGCTATGTACAGCTGGGGAAACAGAGAGACTGAGAAGTAAGGAATTTTCTTGTTTGTTTTTTGTTTATTATTAGTATTGAAATAATGAAAAAGCTTTAGTAATGATTGAAGTGATGAACGTAGATCTATGTGATTATACCAAATACAATTGATTGTACACTTTGGATAAATTGTATGCTTAATATGTATCAATAAAATTGATTTGTTTTTAAAAATCCAATTACTTGTGGGAAACTTTTTTTTTATATCTTCAATTTTGAAATTGTGGAGTAAAATAAGTCAGGGAAATAATGTAGACAGAGAGTATAGGGTAGAATTAGAAAAATGGAATGATTTTTCTCACCTATTGGATTAATAAACACTCTCTCCATATTTTATATTACATTTTAAAAGGTATACATGTCATGGCTAATAGGAATATTTTTTTACTCCTCTCTTGAAAGGTACACTGTACATACTTTAGTTGACAAGAAAACAGAGAATTAAAATATAATATTAAAATTATACTTAAGCAGATGATTAAAAACCTGATGCCTTTTAACAAAAGTTTTAAAAATAGTTGGTTCAGTACAAATTTGAGGTTAACAAAGTGCCCACTTGTAGTAGATGCCTTAACAGAACCAGAATCTTTCCCTTTGTCGTCTCTCTGTGATGCCCTGTTATTAGTATAAATCTTCCCCAGTCTTGGGAATTTTTGGAGCCACAGAGATTTACTAGTTCTAACCTCCAGTAAATCTGGAGTAGTCCCTAACAAAAATCTAACTTTCATAATTAAGGATCAATTTTGATGTGTAGAAGTTTTAATTAGCTTGACTGTAAAAGTGTGGAAATGGATAGAGTTGATGGTAACACAATATACCGAGCATAACTAACACAGCTGGTTTAAAAATCAGATTGTGGCTGAGAAGGGTAGTCTAGGGATGTAAATGTCAATTGAAGGAAAGATAGAGAATAATCTAGGAACTGAATAACATAGTGAACCCAGAGGTGGATGAGAATTTTGATTAATAGTACAAATACAAGAATGTTCTTCTACGAACTAGAACAAATGTACATCACTATTATAAGGTGGTACTATGGAGATGCATGGGAAAAATACAATTAATGTAACCTATGGCCTATAATTAACAGCAATATTGTAATATTCTTGCATCAATGTCAAAGAAGTACTGTGTTAATAATAGGGGTAATGAAAAAAATATACCAGATGTATGCCATAGACCTTGGTTAGTGGCAATAGTCTAATGACGTTATGTCATCAGATATACATGTTCCACAACAATGCAGTGTGTTGGTGGATGGGTGTTGTATGGGAATTCTGCATATTTGCATGATTGCTTTGTAAGCGCACATCTTCTCTCTCTCTATATATATATACACATACATATACATAGATACATATATACATATAAAGAATGAATTTTGAATTCTCCAAAGATCTGAATTATTTGCAACAATGACAAAGTAGTCTTATTGTAAATGAGTAATTATAGTGTAAGCACCTTAAAGAAAGGCCCAGTGTCTCAATCATTGTTTTGTGCTCAGCATGTGGACTCAATCAAAGACTTTAATTAATCCATGATTTGCAACATA